>JAQGAY010001096.1:0-16706 GCA_034698085.1 Polydesmus angustus | reverse complement strand
TGTTGTATGTAAATATAAAAAAAAATAATTCATTTTCATTAAAATTTGATTTGTTTATTCGCTTTTTAAAAGCTTCGAATATTTGGGAACACACTATATTATTTTTAATTAAAAACAGCTTAACTGGAGGATTGTTAAAACCATTGCCGAATTAAGTTTCTTTAATGCTCTTAAAAGTTCTGGGAAGTTTTGCGCTCGCCCGTTATTCGCACGACAATAATTTTAATTTATTTTGTTAGTTGTTCGATGAGTGAGGATTGTTGGCGGATGATGACCGTTCCGCATCAGAGTGGCTACACGTTGACCCATCAGGTCCTCTATATGATTTTAATTCAAGTGAGCTCATCAATTTTTTTTTAAAAATTTTTTTTTGACAAAGGAACGGTATTTTTGCATGGCAGTCTCAATGCAAAGATTCCGCGCGGAGCCAGGAATTGATGGCTGCTTTTAACCAGAACTCGTTTGTTGAAATTAACGACCGGCTGTGCGCTGACGTGCATTACGAAACCGGACAAATTGTTAGCCAGAATTATCCTGAAACAAGAAGAGATCTCTTCTGCGAACAATGTAACAGTTATATCTTTTCTTTTTTAAACGTACAATAATTTTACACGTAAAATTTATTAATTTTTTTTTAAAAAATTATTTTGTAGTATTTTTTTGTGGAATGTTAGGATACCCTCAGTTTTTTACTCCCGATTCCTTAGAAGCTATTCTGTCCTGGCAGAGCCTAAACGGATGCTATAAATACCAATCAAACGCAATTTGTAAGAATATGATTATTTTTTGTTTCAAATCTTATTATTTAAATCTTTTTATTTTTAGTTTTGACGTTTTTGTTGAACAAGTTAGGCAAACGAATGGAGATTTTGAGAGATGGTTATTTTGTTTGAAATATTTTTAATATCTGGAATTTTTTTTATTTTTTTGAAAAATTGAATTTGTAATTATTAGATATGTGTTTTCCTCACCTTTCTTCATTATGCGGAGGAGCCATGGCCATGTACGTCCGCTATTTAAACGAAGACCCCGATTTAATTAAAGGTTCATTCAAATAATTAGCATGCCGCTTTATTCAAGGTCGATATATCATTGCGCTCTCCTCAAAAGCAATGATAATAATGTATGGTAAATTATTTTTAATTAAAATTATTTTATTTGAATTTATTCCATATATTACGTTAAAATTGCGTAAGCAACGGTTCATTAATTTGCTTAATACCGGTAATTGAAATGTTAGCAAAAGACAAAAAATAATCAGGCCTATTTGTTTGGTTAAATGAGAATTTAAATAAATCGTTACTGTATACTGTTTAGTTTTGACATTTTAATTTTAATTTTGACATTCGAAGTGTCGGAATAAATTAAAATTAACAAATTTTAAAATACCGGTATTATACAGTACAGTACTGTATTATTTTTTTAAACATTTAGTTTGGTAAGCTTCTAGTTGAACTTCAAAACGGCAAATTTTACATACCGTAAAGAAAAAGAAAGCAAAATAAAAAAATACTTCGGTAAGTTTTAAATAAATTATTTAATTAAATTGTTTCATCGGGTGAAAATCATTTTTTTAAAAAACATTATCTTTTAAAGCTAAATAATTTTTTTTAAAAAATGTAATTTTTAAAAAATATATTTATGGAACTTGTAAATTAATTGAAAAAATATTACTCCCGAGTAAAGCTATTTATTACGAGTAATTTTTTGCTTTTTAAATGATTTTAATTTTACAGATAATATTAAAAATACACTAGATGAATGAAAATTAATTTATTGTTTGCTGTTTTTAACGTGGTATGTACACTGTAGCGTATTGAAGAGGTGGTTTCCACGTATCCCGGTTACCACTGTATTGTTATAATGTGTCGGAAGTCAAATGCGTTACCACCTGATCAAACAACGATGAACTGTACAACAAATTAGTGAAAGCGGTAACGTCAGTTAAAAAATGGCGGCGGGTAATATTCTTTCTTACGTATTTTCGTTTTTAGGAATCGCTTACGTGGTCGTGTTTAAGTTTTTAACCGGCGAATTGACCTCTTTGGACCAGATATGGGAAGCCCCGAGCCACTACGGTCAGCAGAGCATCGTCCTCCCTTGGTTCTTAGGGGATATCCACAGTCTGAGCTACGAAACTCCTTCCGAACTCAAGACTCCCATGGACCGGGATTTGCACAGTCTGCAACTCCTCATGGAATATTTCTCCAGCACTGTGGAAATGAACCCTCTTATGGACGTTTTTATCGTCGTCCACCTCATCGAGCGTAACTCCGCAACCATAAAATTAATTTTAACACGTGTTTAAAATTGTATTTCTTTATAAATAGAAAATTTGCTTGTTTTGAACATGAGCGATGATTCCAAACGTTCGCAATTGGAAAATATCTTAAATTTAGCCGTGGACATCATGACGAGAGGAGAAGAAGTTTTTAAATTAGATCAGCCCGAGCATTACGCCCGTAACTTTTATAAAATAATATTTTTGACTAAAAAATAATAATAATTACGATTATTAATACAGTATTGATTATGTTTTTAGAGTTAGGAACTGCGTTTCATCGCGAGGGATTAGGGTTTCAAATGCAATCCAGAGTGTTACCAAGTGTGACTCATGATTCCTCGTTAACCCAGCCGGATGAGTATTCGGAGCCTCTAGGCAACATATGCATGGCCGAAGGCTTAAAGTAATTAATTTTAATAATTAATTGATCTATTTTTAGTCATATCACATTAAACATCGTTTTGACGTATAAGCTATACACTTGTACAATTGCCATGTAACAATACCAAAATTAATTTCATGACTGAATAAGATATATAACTTTCAATTGTTTGTTATTGCCGTGGTTTAGGATATAAAACAATCTATTGCTGCATTTTCATTTAGATTTTAGAAAAATGAAAGTGAAATTATGAAAAACACTTTCTAAATAATCTTTTTTTTATTGGGGTTGTAGGCAAAACAAATATTTGTACAAGTTACAACCCGTAAAATATGACTTTGGTAAACCAAATCAATTTATAAACTTTGACCCTGATGAAAAACTTTTAAAATATTGAACGGAATAAAGAATAAAATGTGTTATTAATTGTGTATAATTTTATAATAATTTTTGTGTTATTAGTTGTTCGATGAGTGAGGATTGTTGGCGGATGATGACCGTTCCACATCAGAGTGGCTACACGTTGACCCATCAGGTCCTTTATATGATTGTAGTTGAAGTGAGCTCATCGACTTTTTTTTTTAAATTATTTTTTTTTTACAAACGAATGGTATTTTTGCATGGCAGTCCCAGTGCAAAGATTCCACGCTGAGCCAGGACTTGATGGCTGCTTTTAACCAGAGCTCTTTTAATGAAATCAACGACCGGCTGTGCGCCGACGTGCATTACGAAGCCGGGCAAATTGTTAACGATAGTTACATTGAAACAAGAAGAGATCTCTTCTGCGAACAATGTAACAATTTTCTTTCTTTATAAACGTACAGTAATTTTAAATGAACAATTTATTAATATATTTTTTTTTAAAATTATTTTGTAGTATTTTTTTGTGGAATGTTAGGATACTCTCAGTTTTTCACGCCCGATTCCTTAGAAGCCATTCTATCTTGGCAGAGCCCAAACGGATGCTATAAATACCAAGAAAACGGAATTTGTAAGAATATTTTGACTTTAAATCTTTTGTTTTAATTTTTTTAGAAATAGGCCTAATTGTTTATTTTTGGTATTTTTAGTTTTTCCGTTTTTGTTCAACAAGTTAGGCAAACGAACGGAGATTTTGAGAGATGGTAATTTTGTTTGAAATGTTATTAACTTAGTATTTTTTTTTTTTTAAACTCTATTTAAATATTAGATCTGTGTTTTCCTCATTATACGGCGGTGTGCGGAGGAGCCATGGCTATGTACGTGCGCTATTTAAATGAAGATCCCGATTTAATTAAAGGTTCATACGAATAATTAATCTTAATTAGTTTAATTGGAAAGTCTAATTATTATCGTTCTTTTCAAAAGTAGTGGTAAAAATATATTTCTAACGGTGGTAGTTATAATTTGTAGTTATAAAAGTTAGAAATTATTGTAATCTGCTATAATTATGCGCACATTTTTGATAAAGTACGAATATAAAGTTTTTAATCAACGAGCCGCAAAAACAACTTTATAACTGAAATTAATCGAGTTTGTATCAAAATATTGCTTAATTTTATTTTACTGGCAACTTTCAGACATATTGATAAACATTATTTATTGTTTGAAAGAGGTTAAGGTGACTGTAAATTTTATTTATTAGAATTTCTGAATATGCACTATAATCGCAAAAACAATGAAATAGGCGGTGGAGGGCCATAAATGTCGCCTTTTCGCGCCAATAACAATAGTTATAATTGTTATACGTTTTAAGAGTTTCAGTTTTAATTTTTTGCTTTGTAAAGTGTTGGGAAGTAGGAAGATGACGAAATATTCAATGTCATCGGGGTTTAGGAGTGGCATATAATTTGATAGTAAACGTGTATTTATATGTAGTACAGTGTAGCATATTTATTTGAAGCTATTTACCATTTATACAGTATTTGCTTAAATTGCTTTCCGTAATTGTACTGAACGAAATATAATACGGTACGTATGCTAATGATTTTGTTCATTGCCATTTGGACGTATCAGATCAATAATAGCAGGCGCTAATTTCAATTTATATTTATACGATTTAGTTTCCGACATTTTGGTTAATATTGAAATGTGTAATGGTCATTAATTTAGTTATTAGAAATTCAAATTGAAACAGTACTTGCCGTAGTTAAACATTTAATACAAAATGCTCACTCTGTTAAAGCTAGGTTAAAGCAATGCGAAGGAAAAGGACAATTTAGCCAGCCTATGTCATCCTAACCTTAAGAAAAAGGTTTGACGTCTTTCAGCAAAAAAATCAAATTCAGATTTATACGTAAAATTAATATGAAAATAAGCTAACTTTTCCATCAACTTCAAAACTTCAATTTTTTGCTTTGAAGTGGATTTTCATGGAAAATTCGAGGGAAATACGATACATAACAGCAGCTCCAAATTAATAAGAAACGGTATGTTTGTGTTTTTTTTTATTTTAAGATTACAAATTTGAGATGGAATTTTGTTTGATATTAAAACAGATGTTTCGGAAGACAACATTCCAAATTACATGCACTTTCCATTTTTTTTATTAGCATCAAATAAGAGTAATATTTACATTACAGAATTTACCAAACGTTGAATTACGGAAATTCAGCAATATTATTATTATTATACTGAAATGAAATTTGCACCTTTAAATAAGTACAGTATTATTACAGTATAATAATTTTAAGCTAAATATTATTTTGATTTTTTCTTAAAAATAAAATCTAATAAAGCACATTAATAATTTTATAAACATCGTTTTTTAAGTTTTTTTTTTTCTTTCTTCCTTTATTTTTTAATTATGAAAAGCATTTAACTAAAAACGATTTTCCTAAAACATGTTATTAAATTATCTATTTATTTTCTCATTTTATTTTTTTTTCTATTTTGGTTTTTATGTTTACCTTTTTTTCTCGTTGTTGACATTCAACGACTGTCTTTTTTTCTATAGTAAAACTGTAAATATGTCTCTATTTTTATTTGTTTCTCTCGTGAGACTACTCTCGGTCATTCTTTCACTCTATCACTTTATGTTTTCTTTTCTATCTCAATCTGTCTGTCTTTTTCTTTAGCCATCGTTCTGCCATTATTTTACTCCGCCATCACGTTACCTTTTTTCTTTCTCCATCACGCTGACTGTTTCTATTTCCTTATCGTTCTAGAAACGTTATCGTTCTCACATTCGCTTTTCTTCTCCATCTTTTTTTTTCATTTGGCCATTTGAATCACTTTTCTAATAAAAAGAAAACATTTAAAAAGCATTTAGACTACCTGATTCCCAAATGCAACATTAATCAACCGACGCCACATTTTATTTATTTATTTCTTTCTCTTTTTTTTTCTTTGTGCAATTTTCTTTTTCTTTAAAAAAATAATTTTAATTTAGAGAAGTACAATTTAGTTCGATTGATTTCTTAGAGGTTTGAAATTTGAATACGGTACGAGGGTAGAAACGCGGAGCAAATTGGCATTCTTTTTTAATTTTTTTTTTTTTTGGGAGTATATTTATTTATTTTTTTTCATCACTAAAATCACGTGATTTGAATATAATTTGCGTCTCTTCGTTGAGGAATTGAGAGATACGTAGACGAGGATAGAAAACGAGAGGATAAAAAAGTGAAAATCAGCCAACGACACTGAATTGTTACAATAAATAAAGCGGGGAAGAAAAAAAAATAGATATTTTTTCATTGAAAAATGTCCATACAAAGAAATTGTATCAAATATTCGTTATATTGAATATTTGTTATATCGAAAAAAAAAGTCTATAAACTTGCTAACCATCTTTGGTAAACTTACGCGATATGCTAACTCCACCGAAAAAATGTTTCTTTTTAAATTAAAAATGACATAAGAAATAAAAAAAAACTAAAATTAAAATTAAAAAAAAAAAAAAATTAAGAAAAAAAGTCATTAAATTTTGAACAACAATCCCAAAATGGACACAAAGTGAAGTTGTTGTATCGACTATACTGTATTTTACTCATTATTTTTTATTTAGTTAGATTTACAATTAAAATTCGTTGTAGTAAAATAAGAAAATTACTTCCGCACAAATTCTTAAATTTTCAACCGAGATTTTCAAGTTTTTCTGTTTTGATCATTCAAAACATTTTTTGTACTACTGACGTTCGTTATAACGACATTTCGTCGTATATAAAAATTGAGATAAAAAATAAATATACCCAGCGAATGTAGGTGTATTCCCAGTTGTAAAAAAAAATGTTATTTATGAATCGATTGTTATCGATGATTGCGACGCTTTTATCTCTTTATAAAAACTGCACTTGTGCAAAATATAGCCGATTCTCTCTCTCTTACTCTCTCTCTCTCTCTCTCTCCCTCATCCCACCAATAACACCACCCACTCTTCATCAATCCCTTTTCTTTCCCGCTTCATTTCGGGCTGCTGATGCTGCCTCGTATAAATAAAAATTGGGAGGGAAAAAATTGCTTCCTTCTTATCTTCCTATCGCTCTCTCTTAGCATCGTTCTGTCTTCTCTAACATCGTTCTGCATTTCTCTCTCTTTCCTACTCTTACGGTATCATTCTCTATCTCTTAGCATTCTCTCACTTTTTCTATATTCTTATCTCTCTCCCATAGCATCTTTCTATCGCTTACTCTCTAATATTGATATCTGCTGATTTTTTTTATTTTATATTTGTATATTTCTATTTTTTAGATAAGACAAATCGCTGCAAATCTAACAAAGGAAGAGGAGTAAAATGATGCAAAAAAAAAAAAAAGAAATAAAAAAAAAAGAAAAAAAGAAAGTGATATAATTTCTTTCTTTCTTTTTTTTTTTTGGGTTGTTGTCGTTACAGTTGATATCATCTCGACTCAATCCCATTATTAGCTTACGGTAGAAAAAGAAAATGAAGATGGGGCACTGCACTATATCTCCGATGGACCGTACCAAACAATATCTTCCGGTTTTTTTTAGTGAGGGCTCGTTACAGGGTGTCGCCGCGAGTGATAAAATTGCACGAATATAGGGTTTGTGATGTAAATTATGTCACAAAAAATACCTTGCAAGACTATACACGGTGGTTCAATAAAAAGTAAGCTACACTTCATTTTATAAATCTCTGGTATCTGATAATTAATCATACTACAATTTTCTTAACATTAGGAGAATTGAGTCAACAATATGATTTTATTATGCAATATTATAAGTTTGATTGGATATAAAAATACGAGTCAACTTCAACTTTATATACGGTACCTAAATTTAAGTCTTCTACGTGCAATTTACGTAGTTCTGGTAACAAAATTGAAATATTTGTCTGCGAATTTGAGCAGAAAATAAAAAGCAGACGTCATTAAAAGAAACAAAAAAGTTGAGTACTGTATAGGCCTATGCATATTTTTATTTTAAATATATTATTAAAATATTTTGAGTATAAGGAAAAGTTTGGCTCACTTTTTATCGAATCACCTTGAAAAATTTTATTTTTTGCCGAAAAAAGCAATTGATAATAACCATTACGGTGGGTAACCAAAATTAGGTCAGAAATAGAATCCTTTGAGAATGAATAGCAAAAACAATTAAATTTTATTTTCGGAAAAATTATAAATTAAACCGATAAATAAGTGGTACCGGCATTAAAACAGTTGAAGACAAAATGCTATTTAGCTCAAAACAATGCAAAAGTAAAAACTGTCAAATAAATCATAATATTATTTAAATTCTTAGTAAAAAAAAAATGGTAAAAGTGCTTTTATTTTTCATTAATGAAACGTTTCCGCTTTTTGCACAACACCTCTTAACGAGCGTTCGTTCGCTTTAGTGCGCGATTGCATTATCTCAAGAGCTCGCTGTAGCGGGAGTTCAGCTCAAATCAGGATGCAAATGTACCGGAAATGGAAACAAATCTTTTTTTTTTCAAATGCTGAGGAAGTCAAATTAAGAATCCTAAGTATTAAAACGAACGTCATTACGACGAAATTTGTTTAGCAAATTTTTCTAAAGAAGTATTTATTTATAACATTTATTTTATTATAAGTTCAGAAAAATGCTTTATTTTAATTACAAATTGCCAATACATTAATTTCGTAAATATTATTATAAAAAAAGTATTTATCGTTGGAATGAGTTTTATCACAACGAATACTATTCCTCTATTTTTAGGGTTTGTTTTAGCCACATTTGCTGCTTTAATTTGGTTTATCAATTGGTTTGATTTTTGTGCCTTCTGTTTTGTATTTCTGATTCTGATTTGTATGAGCGGCCAAGAGAGTTTCCAAAACTGGAAACTCGAAAATTATTTACTAAATCTTACAAATCGCTTATTAAACTCTAAACATCAGTTATTGAACTCTAAATATCGATTCCTAAACTCTAAAATCGCTCACCAAACTCTCAAAGATCAAAATCCTTTATTAACTCTAGAACCGAAAACTAAACTATCAAAAGGTAATCCTTCTATAGACCAAAGATAATCGCCTTTTGCGCAATAGGGAATTTTTTTTAAACTAATAATCAAGTACTGGTGATACGTAAAAACAATTAAAACTGTTTGGAGCAGTTAACATTAAAATTTAATAATAAACGTAAACAACAAATAGAGTCAGGGCCACATTCTGTAATCTTCCTTAACGATAAATACAAAGAATTCTATAAATAAAAAGGATTTATTTGAATGTATTTATTTAGTATTGAATGTTTTAAAATAAGGGTCATTTCGATATTTGTATTAATAGTATTGACCAGCATTCTGGCCCAGGCGGCCCTATGTCATATGATAAGCAACAATAATTTTTACAATGCAATAAATTTAATGGCGTTTGTAATATTGTTGCATTTTAAATGTCAGATGCAAAATGATTTAAGCCTATTTTTTCAAAAATGGCTTCTTAAAAACGGATTTTTTCTTTTTTTAAAATTTTTTCTCCCTAATTTTGTCTAAGGACATTGCTATTGAACTGCTCATAACTGTCATTTATTTGTCTCACTTAAAAAAAAAATTCTATTTCTAGACTTAAAAAATGATTATATACTTTATAATTATGCATCTGCGTCTATTTCTAAGTTTTTGTGCTCTTAAAAACTTGGCTTTTATTATTTTTATACGTGGTATAAGGTTGCCTCTGCCAACGGATCTTTCAATTCGGTTGCCTCGGTTATCTTAATATTTAAATTTGTCACATATTTTTGTATCTGTTATCTCGAAATAACTGCATACCTCTTAACGGAAGCAACCCTGTACAAAAGCCAAAAACATTGCGCGGAATGAAGTTACTTTTCTAGTTTAGAATATAATAATTAAGTACAGTAATGAAATTTAATGTAGATTATCTCATAATTAGTCTAGTATTTGTGGGTTTAGATCACTTTTTAACTGAGAAACTTAAATAAAATAGTTCTATGAAAAGCCTCTGTAATTTTCCTCCCACCCTGTAAGACAGTCGTTAATTAATTATTAATAACAACGTTTAATCTTTAATTGTTTTCCTTAAAACGAAACATCATTTTCTCCTTTTGTATAGAAACACGGAAAGAGAAAGCAAACGAACGCGAGTGATTATTAATTAAACGTCATTAAGAAAACGAGATACCGCCATCTTATTTTTTAATTAATTCTTCATAAGAAAGATGAAAAGAAATAGAAGGAAAAAAAATAAGAGCAGATGAGAGAAAGAAAAAAAAACAACAACGATGTTTGATGATGCTAATTAATTAATCATTGGCCTCTGACGCTTAAGCGAAGAAAAGTGGGCAGAGATCAATGATGTTTGCGGGGCCTAATCACACACACGCGTTAGATCCCGCCGACTGCCAACCTTCCTTACCGCGTGGCTCGCTAATCCCTGGGCTAAATCCCCGAGGATCGAGGCCCAGCGCTTGAGAAACGCCGATGTAGGGAGCGGAAGATGAATGATAATGAAGCGTTGTTCGGATGGCGCGCCTGTAGTGCGCGTGAGCAAACGTTGACGCCCACCCCCAGCTCTTACGTCAACAAGAGAGAGCCGTTTTACGACGCAGGCAAAATTGATGGGTCTAACGGAGCGTCACCGTTAAGTGACCCGTAACGGCTTGTTACGCTAAAGTATATAATCTGTAATGTAAGAGTTGAGCGCAATGATTAATAGTTTTGCCGCTTTACAAAAGCTCCGAAGAGAGAGAGAAAGACGAACATCTTGATTTCTTGCGGTTTAACAATCGATGAAAGCCGCGATAACGACACTCTGTAAATTTCGAATGACGTCACACCCTCAATTTTCTTTTTCTAAAATTTTAAAATAAACATTTAAAAAAAAAAATTTATATTTTTTTTATAATTTTATTGATAATGAATTTTTTTTAACGATGATAATAAATAAAGAACGATTAAACCGGATGCGTAGAGCGTAAGAAAATACGCATATTTACGCGCAATCTTGAGAACGCAGCTTTTATTGAAAATCATCGTAAGCCGCTTATTATAATATTAATTATAATTTGATAGGGGGTTAAATAACTGACTGCTGGAGGTTTTTTTTCTTTTTTGACGTGTGAATCGAGTATCGTTTTAATAATTTTCATGCAAATTTAAGCGTGAATTTTAATAAGCGAGAGAAGAGCTAGCGGTAGCATTCGAGTGACGTCAGACGAGAGCGGAAAAAGCGGCTCAGTTCTGCGGCTGCTTTCGCTCTCCTCGTTGTTTTGAATTCCATCACTCGCGCGTCAGGCGTCGACGAGGGTGTATGGTTAATGTCGCGCGCGTCTTCAATTCTTCGTTATTTTTCCAAACTTATTAATTACGAGTGAAACCTAATTTTAAATATTGGGGAATGGATGATGAGTTACGATGTGATAGTGCAGCGCGGACTAATTTAGTGACATATTAAATATCCGCGTGAGTTCGACGGTTGCAGCCGCCGTTTTCGCGGCGAGGAAGTCCCGCGCGCGCGGCTTGTATCATTGTTTACGTGGTCCGGAAAAACTAGGAAGAAAAATCTGCATGTAAAGAAGACGGAGGAGAGAGATCGAAGAGTAAATTCTTCTTAATTGGATTTTTAGTTGACAACGTGTGAGCGACGGAAAAAGTAAGTGAATTGGTGCGCCCGCAAATCGCCTATCCGCCTTTTCTTTAATTCACTTAACACGTGGCTGCGTGGCTCGTTAGCTTCAGCGCGCCATCACTCGCGGCGGCTAACACACACCCCATTCCCATTCCACGCTGTCAAACATCTCGTTATGTTTTCATTTTAACTTTAGAAAGAAGTACGTTACTTTTCTAATCATGTCTCAGTAGCGTCAAAAGGGATTTTAATGTTTTTAAACTTCGTAACGCGTTAATAACAAAAAGTTAATTGACGGGTACCTATTAACACGGAAGAAAGCCTTACCCTTCTATAGGGTGTCCCACGGAGAACGCACTTTTAAAAAAATTAATAAATCTGTCAAATGTGTATGAAAATAAATTTTTTTTAAAAACATTTACATTAATTAACACCTCCCATTTAATAATAAAAAACAATTTTTAGAATATGGCCTCTACAACTGAGTCGGCACGTGTTAATGCGGCTTAAGGAAATTTTCGTTAATCTTACGGTAGATGCCGGCAAATGGCGCGTTGCTGTCGGCAGGTACAAGCTGGAAGTCCGAAAAAGCGTTAGCCGTCAAAGTGAGCGCTTGAGCACGTTTACACGTGCCGACTCAGTTGTAGAAGTTATATTCTAAAAATTGTTTTTTATTTTTAAATGGGAGGTGTTAATGTAAATTTTAAAAAAAATTTGTTTTCATTAACATTTGTCTAATTTATTATTTTTTTTAAAAAGTGCGTTCTCCGTAGGACACTATACAATGAGAGTTTGCGTTTTAATTAAATACGGTGACGGATTGAAATGTCGTTTCACTTTGCGGCCAAGCTTAGAATTTACTCAGCTGGTTGCTGTCTGCTTTCTGGACGTGTTTTCAGTGGGAGCAGTCTGCTGCGTACAATTTTAATACATGTACTTGCTGTAGCTTCGACTGACTGCTGAAATTTTCAAATTCAGCTAGACATAACATCGGACAGATGGTTGCGCAAAATTATTGTACATGTATTTCGAACTGAGAATTGTAAGAGTTAAAATGCAGATTAAGGTCGGTTCAGCAAAATGTTCACGCTGAAAACTCGTTCAGAGAACTTGGTATTATTATGTACTGCTTCACATTTGTCTTGAGAACCGTAAAGGTTTACACATGTCAGTTCAGCGCTGTTTTTACGCTGAAATATCGTCGTGAGATGCGCAACTGTTAAGCGAACAATTGAGTGATGTCACTTGTTTCTTGCGTAAAAAGCGAACGAGCGCAAACTCCGAAAGACGCGAACGTAATTCCTTTGGTCTCGCCGCCGCTGACGTCGCGTGGATTTATTTGTGTAGAAAAGAAATGCATGTATTTCAGGCGATGTTCAATTATCCGAAATGATTGGTAAATGTTGCTGATATAATCGGATTAAGACGGATGATTGGCAGTTAAAAATCTCCCGAGAAATAAATCTCCATTAAGAGCGCAGAAACAACGCGTTGGAAATGGTTAAAATTTCCGGAATTGTAAAAAATTTATTGAGAATTTCAAATTATTGCATTGCAATAGCGTATTGTTAAAAATTATTTTTATTACTTTACAATAGCACAGCTTAATTATTAATAATTACGTTACAAATAATAATACTTTGACATGATTTTAATGGTGACTTTTGATTTTTTTTAAAAAAATTTAATAATGATTTATCGTTGTAATTGGCAATTAAATTGAGTAATGTTTATTTAATTGGAAAATTTGGAATCAAAGTTTTCGAAAGTAACAGTTAATTAAGAACAATTCAAGCAATTAGTCAAGATTGTTTGCGTGGAATAAGTCGAGGGTTAGCGCTGAGCCGATGATGTAGATGGCGCCTCTAAGCTTTGTTTATTTACTTAATGCTTAACTCAACTTTGCACTTATCAAATAAAGCAAATCCTTGGAAAACGAAGAAGATAATTTTCCATTGATAAAATACTCGCTCGAGTAGGAAATCTCTCTTCTCTTTTTCCGTTATTCGCGGTTTCACCTACAATAACTATTCTTCGCTTGATTAAATTTATAAGTAAATTAACATAGTGTGAAGCCTAGACGCTTACTAATTAAACATTTTTTGACGATTAATCGCGATTACTGTAGTTGGGGGTTTTTTTTTTTTTTTTTTGATAAATAAACACATCTGGTTCTGTGAGCGAATTTTCAGCGTGAAAACCTGGCTGAATTTGTATATTTTAACGCTTACAATAATTATTCTCATTCTCAGTACAAGATGCATCGCGCAACCGTCTGTCAGCTGAATTTGTAAGTTTCAGCCGTGGGCAAAAACTGCAGCAAGTATTAAAATTTAACACAACTGTCTGCTCGAGCTGACACTTTGCTCAAACAAACCAGCCATCCAATGAAATTTTAATGTAACGTAAATAGAAAGCCGAAGTGATTTTGCGTTGTTTTTTGCACCTCAACGGAGTTTTACTAAAACGATGATGACATTCCTTTAAAATAATAATAATAAAAGGGGGTTTTTAAAGGGGCTCATTTTCGGTGATTATCGTTACCCAAAGCGCTGCATTAGAGACTTTGCGGTTTAAGAAAATGTGAAAACGTTATAAGAGCGTGATCGTCACGGTAACTTTTCGATTAAGGTCAAGCTAGGCTACCGCACCTTTAACTTTTCACACATGCGCGCGTTTTATACGCACCGTCTTCTTACTTACTGCCAGCGAGAGAGAACAATTTTCATTCATTTCGAAGAAATTTAGCAAACGTTTTGTAAAATGAAATGGGAACCTAAATTTGGAGCGGAAGTAAGTTTTTCATTTCTTGGCCCGCCATTTTAAGAGCGGCAATTTCTACGCCTCGTAAAAAGAACGCCGCTAGCAACGGTGCTCACCTCCAATCGACTTGTTGCAATAACTCAATAGTAAATATAGCATTTAAAAAAAAAATTGATTTTTGAAAAAGCTAGAATTTAATAGTCTCTTACAAAATATTAACATTAATACGGTATCATTAATTGGGCCTACAAATAAAAAAGAAAAGCGAATAGCAAAGGTCATTTTTACCGCATGTTTCGAAACACATTGGCGACATTGTGAAAAGGTGCACAAACAGCAGAACACTTCGGGCAATGATGATGCCACTAATTATTTTGAAGAAAACATAGTAACGATCGCCAGAAATCACGGTTTATTTCCGACAATACGTTACTGTTTATCTCGGCTGTACAGATTGAGCCCTGTACTTTAATACTAAAGCGTATTATAATAGTTCGGAGTAATATTGATAATTAAAATTGCTCGCAGTGTTTTGCATAATAACATCATCACAGTATCGAAGCAATAATACAGTATTATTATTTTTAAAAAAAGGTTGAATTGAAAAATTGACTTTACGACGTTAAAAGTTAACGTTTTAGCGTTATTTTATGCTTGATTTTTAGAGCGAGTTTTTAAGGTGAAAATCTCGCTGAGCAGACATTTAGTTCTATTTTAATGCTGTGAATTCCCAGGACAAGATACGTTGCGCAACTCTGTCAGCTGAGTCCTACAGTAAGATTTTTAAACGCTGAACTTGTGAGGTTAATTTAACAAGGTCATCGGGTGCCCAATCAATTTGCCTATTCTACACCCGCGAACAAAATACAAAATTACTTAAGAAATTTTATAATAAATGTCAACTTTTTTGCTCATACTGTACATGTACTGTACAACTTTTTAATAGTTAATGAATGCAGAAAGTAAATAACTGCAAAAATTAAAAAGGTTAATGAAAACAAATTATTGATGAGCGCACGCGAGGTTATCTATCATTCAAAATTCACAAAATGCGAATTTATCAAATTTTATAATACGGTACTGTAATTACAGGTACAGTATTTTAATTTTTGACATAAATAGGAGGTAAGAGCATAATTCGTGAGAATAATAAATGTTAAATAAAACAGTACAGTATGCCAATTTTCAGTAAACCTATTAATTTGTTGTTGTACTGTATAAAATTTAATATTTTATTCCGTTTTATTACTGTAAGGGTTTCAATAATCTTCTTGATAGACCCGATGTGGGTTGCTGCATTACTATTCAAATTATATGCAAATTTATTTTAGTATCGGTATAACGAAATCATTTATCAATAATAGAGAATTTTGTAGTTAAACTTTTTGCTTCGTTGTTATGCTTAAGTCTAATGCTTATGGCGTTTGAGTGTGGACTTTTGAATTTATTTCTTTATTTACATATTTGTACAAAAATGAGTTTCAAAACCCATACTCGAACGTCTTAAGCATATTACTTAAGCATAAGAACCAGGAAAAAAACATAACCGCAAAACCTCTAATTCATTTTTTATTAAATATTGATGAAGATTTTATAAATGAAAATTTAAAGAGTCGAAAAATGGTTGGCGTAATAAAATTTTTTATTTCAATTACCGGTACAGTATATATTTTTTTCGATACTGGCATGTACAGTAGGCCTACTTACGAAATTTTTTTTAAACACAGTAAAACCCGTTTACAGTGCACTCGCTTATAGTGCGAACCCGGTTCTAGTGCGATTTTTGCCCGGTCCCTTGGACAACGCCATTGGAGCATGTGTTAAAAAAACCGCTTAAAGTGCGCCCGTTTATAGTGCGAACCCGCGTATAGTGCGACCATATTTGGGTCCCCGGAGACTAAAGTCTATATAATAAGCCCGCTTATAGTGCGCTCCACTTAAATGAATTTTTTTTTAAAAAAATTTACTTAAAATACTGTATTATAAAAATTTTAAAAATTTTGAACTTTCTAAGCAGATTTTTCGTACCAGTTACATTATGCATGTAAAAAAAAACCAAAAAAAGATTGGATATAAATGTTTCGTTTCACTCAGAAAATACTTTAAATTACATTTTTAGCATTTCCGCTTATAGTTCGAATTTTTTTTGGTTCCTTGAATCGCACTATAACCGGGTTTTACTGTACCGGTATTTAGAATAGCTTATTTTTTAAATAAAATTTTTTATTATGGATGATGAAAAAAAAAAAAAAAAAAAAAAAAATAATACGAAAAATTGTTAATTTAA
>JAQGAY010001095.1:0-16713 GCA_034698085.1 Polydesmus angustus | reverse complement strand
AATATTTTACTGAGAAAAAAATTAAAAGAGAAAAAAAAACAACTTCAATATTAATAAAATAAAATAAAAAATAACTGCTTAATTTTCATTACAGTATTTACATAAAATATCATCTCACAGAGAATTTGCGACCTCACCGTTAGGACGTACTGTATAATTATGAGAATCGCTAATAAAAAAAGTCAACAAGAGTGACTGATTTTTGCGTAGACGATCAGTAAATTACACCGATCCATCAGGGATAAAAAAAAACTACAAATGAAGTGTTGAATTCGCCAAAATTTCGATCGGTATTTAAAAAATAATACCGTTCGTTCGAAAACTTCCTATACCGTACGTAAAAAAAAAGAGGCTGATATTATCGTTTGCATAATATTAACATAATTATTATCATAATACACTCATGATACCCGGTATCTAAAGTTTTCACTCACTATTTTTATTTGAAATTTAATTTTTCATAGAGTACAACTTATCACACACAAATAAAAGGCATTTATTTTCTGGTAACTATTTTTTTTAATTTTTAGTTGATAAATTGCAAACTGCACCATGCAAAAATGTCACCTTGTGCATGTATGCGTTGTACTTTTTAATTATTATTTGAGAACAAATTGAACAATTCAAACATGCAAATCAATATTACTGTAAAATTACTTTTATAATTTTAAATTATCTATTAACTGTAATAGAAAAAAATATCTTACTTTTAGATGAAGTTAGCGCCTAGCTGAGACCAAAATTTAGGTCCAGCAATAACACGACGCATAACGAGGTGTTGCATGAAAAACGAAGTGTGGCAAAAAAAATCCTGCGTTTGAATGACAAACTCGCAGTAACCAATCCCAACACGGGATGTGATTGTAAAACATTACCGTTGCTTAGTTTTTAATTTTGCATTGACTTTTAGGTAATTAGTTTCGCTGATTATAAAGCGCGCGCGACTGATACAAACTTCACGATCAAAGTGATAACCCGAAAACTAAATGTAGTAAATGAGCGCCAAAAAAGTTATTGTGGCGCGAGCTCAGCTGATCCACAACCAAATTTATGATCCGAGATAGCGCTGCGGGCCCCGACTCCTGCCTCCCCCTGTCGTCCAATGATGAATGACGTCAAAGATAGAAGCGCCATTATTAGATTGAATTGCCGACGAAATCTCCATCTCCAAAACCACTTTTTCCATATAAAGTCACTACAAAGAGACGCACAGTAAAAGAGGTCACTAAAAGAAACACAGTGTTATTTCTTTGTCGTGGGCCTCCTTGTGATGGCTTCATATGGAAAAAGTGATTTTGGAGATATTTCGACGCGCACCCTTATTATTCCATCAAAAAAATTTTCAGATTATAAACATTATTTACTTTTCCAATAATTTTTTTTTTAGAAAAAAGTTATTTTAATTTTTTAATATAATTATAAAAAAAGTAATAAAATTATCATTATTTTAATTTCCGATATACTCGTGCTATTCGGGAAAGGGACTGCCGAATAATCGGTAACGACATACAATGGTACCGGCTGAAAACGACAAATGGGGTATACGACAAAAGACGCATAAGACAAACGATACACAATACACACAATGATAATAGTGTACCTATTGTCGTACCTCCATTTGTCGGTACCATTAGATGTTGTTACCGATAGTTCGCTACACCTCGGGAAAGAAAAGTCTCTGGGAAAAAAAATTCGTTAGTTTGGGATTTTGAACGTCACTGAACAAACGAAAATGCTGGTTTTTTTCGTTTTCAGTTTATCCAAATGTTAATCCATGAATTAAATATTGTAATATAAAAGATTATGGATTTGATTTACACGGTTTCGCGTCATTTAGGAGGTAAAGGGCACTCGAGATTTGAATGGTAAGTAGGGTAATGTACTAATGGTTGTAATGACCCGTTGCATTTCTTACTCTACATGTTAAATTTATGACCGTATAAATTAATTATTTATTATCGTTACTGTATTAGGCCACACGAACCTGGAGCTATATGTAGTGTCTCCAGTCGGAACACTGTTGCTTTTTCAAGCACAACGCTTTTGGATGACGTTACCGGTAAAACATGGAAGTGTCACGTTTATGTAGCAGATTTGAATATTCCTTGGGAAGCTCATTTGTACGGCTGAAGTGTACATGTATTAGTTAACGTTGTCGTTTAATTTACACAATGTTTATTATTAAATGTAGAGTTGTAAGTCTGAACGAAATCGTCACCTGTTTAGAATGGGATCTAAGTGGAAGTAAGCTTTTAGTTTTCAGCGCGAACGGAGATGTTGAAATCTGGACGATGAGAGTTGGTTTACAACAAATCTAAATTTTTTTAAGTTGTTAGTGCGGTTATTTATTTAATTATTTTTAGGATTATTTATTAAATGAATGGATATGTTCAACGGCTGCTTCATTTGCTGGAGAACATATTTTAAGAGCTGCTTGGTTTCATCATGGAGTTAAAGTACGCAAATAATTTAACTTGAAATATGTAAAAGTTTTTTTTAAGTTTTAATTGGTTTTTAGACTGTTGTAAATACTGACAAAAAAGATAGTTTCTTATACAATGAAAAATTTTCTAATGCCCGGTTTGGACCGTCTGTGAGATATTTTGGCGGAAGACCAAGAGAAGGATGTTTGGCAATTAGTATTACGGGAATGGTAATGGTTTTTTAAGATGATTTAAGTACATATTATATTTTAATAATCGTATAATTTTATATGAAATAGATCTGCGTCTTAATTTTACAATCGGATGGCACAGCTATCACGGCTGTTGAGAGTTTAAGCTCGTTAAGAAGTCGGCTGAAAGTCGTAGATTTTTGTTATGGAAAGAGTATGAATCTTCTTTTTAATTAATATTTGTACTGATTCTGTTATTAAAATTTTATCGTTGCTTAGATGGCGATTTTTTAGTTGCCGCATCCGACGGTACGGTTAGTTCAGCTATTCAATGTTATAAAGTTACTTTAAGATTACAGCAAGGTTCATAGACTAAAATATTGAAATTCAATAACATTTATTAATTTTTTTACCATATATATTTAGATAGGTGTATCGTTGTAAGTCATCCTTTACCTAGTTTTTATCCAAATTGTTATACGAGTTCGGGATTAGCGTCTTCTCCAAAAACTACAACCTGTAAATTAATTCAATGCTTACAGATTTACTATATTAAATACTGTTTTTAGTAATTGAATATTATTTGAACTTAGGTACTCGAGTTACCCATCTTAGGTTTGTTTTACGTGAAGCTGCTGATGCAGTCATTGTGAGCTCTACAGGTAATAAATGCCTTTGGAATTTGTAAAATACAGTAGTTGTAACGAGTTTTTAATGAATTTATAGGACCAAATGAAAGCGTAATTGAACTTTGGGAGCTGAGAGAAAAACAAATTCCAATACACAAAATGTTTAATCCAATGGCAGAATCCAAACTAAAAACGGTGGTATGTAATTTGATGATAAAATCAGTCCTTTATTTGCGCACAAATTCATTCTTTGTAAGATTTAAATTTGCGAGAATTGAATTGATTATTCATTTTTAGAGTTGGCAACATCATGCTAGTTTTCGTTCATCATCATCTATTATGTCTCTTACTACTCCACGTACCTCAATTTATGACAACAATCCACCTCCATCTTACGTTTTAGCCGCGTATAAAGACAGTGTCATCAAATGTCTTTACAGAGAATCTTTGCAAGTTGTGTGTAGCATTAATATTAGTCCCAATTTGCAATATCGCGATGAAGCAGGTACTCTGTTAAATCCTTATTTTAATTTCGCGTTTTTAATTTTTTTTTTTTAAAAGGAGCTGCACAATTGGGAGCAACTGTAATATCCGACATGCAGTTAACGTGGACTGGTAGCGCTTTGATTGCAATAGATTCTTTGAGTCAACTTTATCTCTATCGTCTGTCACCAATTACTGATCCAGGTAATAATCCTTAAAATTATTATAATGCATTACAACTATTGTATTGATAAATTGTATTGAAGATAAATTTTATATAATTTTAATTATTAGGAGGTCCTGTATCAGTAAATTATGCAGTGAATTTATTGGAATATTGTTTAGTTACCGGTATTGATTGGTGGGACATACTTTTAGGTTTGAGACCAGGTAACTAATTACACTTTTATTGATCATTATAAGTTGATTAAAAAATGTAATCATGTGTGCAGTAATGATCGAAACTATAAGTGATAGAATAACGGACAACTTTAATCGTCAACCATTACCGTTTCAACAGTATTTGTTTAGCCGATTTTTATCGATAAAAATGACATTATATAGGTTAAAATTAATTAATCAATTTTTTTTTTTAAAATTTAAAACGTTCATTTTTAAATACTTTTTATATCCTTGTTTTAGAATGTTTCCAATTTCTACTAATGGCCAAGCTCTCGGATTAAATTCCGGTCAAAGTAAAGTTGGGGATTGTTATTCTCTGCTCATGTTAAACGCCATTGCCAATTCTTTCAAATCTATTTTGAGACCCACTGATTTATCTGGGTTGGATAAAGGACCGGCGGAAAATTTAACTGGTACATACAAATAAGAATCGATTTAATCATCAGTTTTTATTTTTAAAAACAAAAAAAAAAAATAATTTCCGATTGTTAGCGAAATTCTCTGTTTAAGTTATGGTTCATTAATACGAGAAGCTAACATCTTTTTGAAATATATTATTTCCAGCCATTATGACTAGTAAACAATATATTGATGCGACCGACGTTGATAAAATCATAACAAACTTAGAAAAAGAAAAAGATTTTTGCGTGGAACCTGCTACCTTGCAATCTTTACAACCGTTAATTCAATGGGTAGCAAATTTTACTTTATATCTCCTGGCTTCTTTTCCGCAACAATATCATAATATGGCACGCTTCCCAGGGGTTTGTTGTCAAATTATAAACTTGTTTTCATATTTAATGTTATCATTTACTTTCCATTTGACTAGGGAGGATTAATAACAGATTTAAAAGCTCTATGCACGTTGAGAGAATTGCTGGTCATAATTCGGTATTGGGGATTTATCAGAGCAACTTGTTTACCATATTTTACCAAAACATCAGGTAATTTATTTTTTTAAAAAAATTACTTCCGTTTCGAAGTAGTTGTCATTTGCTTTTAAATTTGAATTCTAAGTGCATGTATAACAACTACTTTGGTAAAAGGGGTAATGATTTATTCAGGAGTTCTTGTTATATTTATTCAAATCCTTTACAGAAAATCTGGATGTGGTGGCTTTACTATTTAAACTATTAACTAGGACCTTAAATTGTCACGCTACAGAACCTGATGAAAACTTAATAGGTAAGAACAGTTATTATTAAATAACTGGTATCAATAAAAGAGTTAGAATCATTAAGGAAATAACAAGCTTCTCATTTGAAAAAGAAGATAAAATTAACAAATAAAAATTAATACTGGTATTATTATTTGAACTTTTTTTTAAAAAAATCTAGACGAGTGCTGTTTATTACCTAGTCAGGTTTTGGTTCCCCAGTTATATTTAGCCGTTGATGGGTTTGGTGTGGCAAGTCCAGCGTTAGCGATGAACTCTTTACCGTTACCATTCGAGTACAACAGCGAACCGGATTTTATGAGATATTCGCGAGAACCCATTATTTTAGAAGGAAGCATTTCAACGAGGCAAAAGTACGATGTCGTTCGTCACATTTACATGGGTGCGAACCCTTCTGTTTGTAAACAATGCACGCGGTGTTCATCTTCATCGATGGTAAAAATCTCTCCGAAATCAGCTGCTATGCGCGCGTGGGATCAGAGGTGGGCTCGTGCGTGTCCTTGCGGAGGACAATGGAAACTCGTTAAAAATTTGTAACATTTTTCTGAATAAACTCTTTTAATTTTATTTTATAATAAACAACGATTCCAGTTAAATTACCACGAATCAATCGTTAAATAGAACTAAAAATAAATTTAGGAATGACATACTGTTATTATTCTTTGTTTTAGCTCATATCCAGAAGTTCCTCTGGTGGCAACTCTCCAGGAGTCATATCGATGGATTCCAAAACTTGTCGAAGTTTGGATTCTGTTGTGGAAGTTTCCCACAGTTGAGGTGGAGTTATAAACACGTCACCATCTTTGTTAGCAGAATTTAATCCTTCGCTTTCATTTTGAGAATTTGAAACTTCTGCGCTTTCACTTCCTTGTTTCGTAATTTCCCTTTTTTCTGGTTCTTCGGTTTTGATCGGCTTTAAAAAATTCCCTTACCATAAATACACTGTGTAAACGTAGCATGAAACTATTAATTAAATCTTACGGGCGGAGGAGGCGGGCGCGGCAATTCCAAATTTGGCATTGGAGGCAATTCGCGATGCAACTTACAGGAACTCAAATTAAACCCAAAAATGACAGGAGTGGAACAACTCGAATCTTGAAATGAGCAGGGACGATACAGCACTTGCTTACTATCTTGCAAAATATCTAACGGAATTATAAATAAATTATTACAATAAACGGATGACGATACAACAAAATCACATTCAAGTAAATTATTTTAAAAGTTGAAGCAATTTAAACTAAAAAAAATTAATATGAAAAAGTTAAAACAAAATCTTTAATTTTGTAGTTCATTTTGCATGTTTCTCCTCTTTGTTAATATAACTTGAATGAATATCAACTAAAACCTTCAATAACAGATTTTTGATTTTTTTCACTTAAATTCACTAAATTTAAAGTACAATATATTATTTGAATTGATTTCTTTTCATTAAAAAAGATTTAGCTTTCCTTAAAATGTAAAATAATTTTATTGTATCGATTTCAGATATGAAATACTGTATTTCCTTTAAAAGATTTTTTAAATTTATTAAAACTTACGAGAAACGCAGTATTTGCTCAAAGGCAACGATTGTAAAGAACATTTGACGTTTTCTTTGGAAGTAAAATGACACTGTGGAATAACTGGAGGAGCATACTGGTCACCCAAAGACGTAGCTTTTCTTTTTTCTTTCGCTTTAATTTGCATAAGATTTTCACAGCCGTTCAACTTGTGGTAATTTAATAACGCTTTGAGTTTTTTGTAATTTTCCGCTTCTTTTAAATTTGATTTCATAAAAGCGTTCGGATTTCCTACAGTTTTTAAATGAAAACCTAATTATAAAAAACAAACACATTTTTTAAAATATAGATAAATAATTACCAATAGCTTCTTTCTCTAGCTTTAAATTATGAAGATATTTTCTCCTTTTCTCTCGAAGAACATGCTGCAAACGTTTAAACTGCTCGATGTACAAACACTGCAAACGGATTAACTTATCCCGGGTTATGAGGGTAGCCTCATCTATGTTATACACACCGGCATGTCTCCAAAAATAAAATTTACATCTCTATAGTTAATATAAATAACAACGCATATTTCAAAACAAATAAAATACTTTATGAGATCTTCATTCTCACTATCAACACTTTCGGCGTCACTTTCAACCACTCCTTTATAAGTCTGATCAACGGCTAATTTCTCGCTGTCACTTTCGCTATCGCTAGCATAGTCTACATAAATAAAAAAATTGTTAATTTAGTAATAGGCATATTATATTAATGTGAAAACGCCAAACAAAAGAATCGAAAAATTTCATCATTCAGCATTTTTATTAAATAAATGTGCTTAATAAAGCTAAGCAAAGTAATTAATAAGGTGACATATTACCACCATAAGCTCACCTATTATTTGACTAATTCTATTAGGAGGAGTAGTCAAAGGCAATCTCGAGAGTACCGTAGCATTAAATTCGCTTGGTATTTCGTTGCTTTCCGCACTATACTCGGATAAGATATTATAATGTTCTAAATCATCAATTAAACCAGTGACTGTTTCTTGAGGCTTTTTTTTCCGAAAAGTATTCTGCCTCAACACCGAATTTTTACGCAAATGTTCTAGACAATTTCTACAACAAAAATGCATTTGTGAAATAATAATTATAAGCGACTTTAAAATATATATACCGATACCCTTCTTTTTTCTCCAATTTTGAAGAAACATTGGTACATTTTCGCCCATTTTTGGGATAGACATAATTACATTGACGATAAGGAGCCGTTTTATCTTCTAATATATGTCTACAGCAATATTCATAACCGTTAATTCGATTTCGAAGGCAAACGCGGTGAGGATAACTGCAAAGCAATCCTTGCGCAGTGGAAGACGAAGAACCTCTAGCTCTTTTTAGTCCCATCCCTCGCCCTCTGTTCATCATTTACACAAAGTTTGTCTTCAAATTTAAAAGCAAACTACTGTAACATCAACATTTCCAATAAACTTGTCAAATAAATCTGATTATTATTCAAATCTTATCCAAACTTGAAAGCAGGCTTTTGTTCGACCTCGAGGTATATTGGTAGTAACTGTCAAACTTAAGAATAGGTTAAAATATTCGTAAAAATAAATCTACCAGACTTATTTCATATAGTCTAGAAATAATTAAACATCTTATTAATGTTAATTATTATTAAAAAAGATGAAATTTTGAGACACAAACCACGTCAGATTAGGCTCAGCAGACGACTTCAAAATCCCACAATCCTTTGCTGTTGATCAACTCGTAGCACTCGATCGCCATATTAAAACATGGTCAAAACTGAATTGAATCCCAATCATCGACAACATGGTAGGCGTGGAAGCTGTCTTACGAAGAAATCGTTTAATTTAGGTCATTTGACGTTCGAAATTGGGCATTTTCCGAACAATTTTTACTTAAAACGTATCACTTTTAACTATTATTACAATTTTTTTCACAAATTATTTATTACAAGTCGTTTTTCATATTTTTAAATGGCTAAGCAAAGGCTGCGCAACCCTGTGCGAGGTTAGTCGAATGCGGAACTGTAATTTGATGTCTTGCTAATTTCCATATTGTCGATAATTTAAATGTTATTGATTGAAATAATTTTTAATATTAAGTAAAAAAAATAAAAATATTTTTAGTTATTTTTTGATTATTTAATACTATTTTGGTAAATATGGGATGATTTTAGCTACGCTGGCGGAGGAAAGTGGGAACACCTGTGCTGCCATGATGTCATTTGTCTTGGGTAAATGGCGGCTGAGGAGAGATGGTATTTTACGAAACAACAACTTTCGGATACTCCAAACAGAAAATGTGGCATCGATCCCGACAGAGAATTATCTTATAGGCAGCAAGCGGCCAACTTCATACAGGACATGGGACAAAGATTGCAAGTGTATCCTATTTTAAAAATTTAAAAAGTGTAAATGTTTGGAGGGCCACCCTCGATTCTAAAATTCCGCACAATGAACTCCAGGAATTTGGTCTTGTTTTTGATAATGTTATGCCTTTGTAGGTTATTGATTTAGTAAATTAAGTTGTTAGAACGTAGTTTAAGTTAAGAAATTGTTATAAATGCAATATTTCAGGTTGAAATTATGTATTCCGTAGAAATAGTTAAGCCTACTTAAGGCCTAGAAAATGAGAATTTGGAAGCTATTCAAAGCACGTGATCAAATGCGCAATAATTTTTCCCAAGAAGTCAAGTTTCAGTCTTGATTGCGATCGGTAAATATTTAGGATTCTATTCGTTGTGTATACCATAAATTTTTGATCCAATTTTTTTCAACCTTGCTTGAGAAACGGATAAATAGGTCAATACGATTCGCGAGCATTTCGTTAGATCTCTATTAAGCCGATGTAATTTAATAACGTATTAGTTAGCTTTATTTTGTAAGGTTTTGTAGATTTTTTTCTCAAATGTTTGTTGAATGATTTTCCTTAACTTAAGATTTTAGTAATCAATTATGTATTAACACTGCAATCGTCTACATGCACCGTTTTTACATGTTTCATACGTTTACAAAGTTTCATCGAAATGTAAGTACAATGTCGTGTATAGTGTAAGTTTTTGCTTTGAGCCATGTTATTTATGATCATAATTTTTTAGGCTATTTCAACGTGTGCATTATTTCTGGCTGCCAAGGTGGAAGAACAGCCTAGAAAGCTGGAACATGTGATAAAAGTAGCTCATATATGTCTCCATCGAGAGGCACCGCCACTTGATACGAAAAGCGAGGTCTTCAGATTTTATAAATATTGCGAGAATCATTTTATTAAATGCAAATCTACATTTTGGTTTAGGCATATCTGGAGCAGGCCCAGGAACTTGTGATCAACGAAAACATTATGCTGCAAACTTTAGGTAAGCATAAATACTGATTTCCTTCTTTTTTAAAACGTTTTCTTTGGCTAATTTATATTTTTTTAAAGGTTTTGATGTTGCGATTGACCATCCACATACTCATGTTGTAAAATGTTGTCAGCTTGTGCGAGGGGGAAGCACAAGTATTCATCAGCATCATGGTGGGTGTATAGATCGTCATGGTTTTATATTTCGTCATTCGATTATAATTTTATCGAAATTTAGCAGCAAGTAAAGATTTGGCTCAGACTTCATATTTTATGGCGACAAATAGGTACTGTGAACAATGACTAGGATTAACCGCTTATTTTATATTTAAGTGTCCGCTTATTTTAATTTGAAACATTTACAGTTTGCATTTGACGACGATGTGTTTACAATATAAACCAACTGTTGTTGCTTGCGTGTGCATTCTTCTTGCTTGCAAGTGGGGTAATTGGGAAGTAAGTATAAATTATGAAGTACTATTTTTTTTTTAATTTTGAGTTTTACATGGTAAATGTTTATTAAGATTCCTATATCGAGCGAAGGCAGAAAGTGGTTTTTCTACGTTGATAAAACCGTAACTCAAGATTTGTTAGAAGGTATTTCAGATATATTTTAAAGCTATAATTATTATAATTTTATAAATTTCGTCTGTTATTAGAACTGACAACTGAGTTTTTGGCAATTTTGGATCGATGTCCTAGTAGATTAAAAAGGAAAATGATGAGTGCAAATACTGGGGGAGAGGTAATAATAATTATTAACTTTTTTAATTCTTAAGTGGAGAATACAATTATAAAATAACCGTTTTTATAAGTAGATTTCATTTACGAGTTTATTTTCAAAAACTGGTTGTTAAAATTATTTTGATTGAAATGTATATTTGATTGTAACTTTATTTTTCAAGTTTTCCGAAATGAATTGCGAAGCTTTAACTCAAGCAACAACGAGTAGATCATCTATGTCACTGACTATAAATTCCTTGGGACTTGTTAACAAAAGTGATAAATTGGGAGAGAAAAATCAAGATCGTGAACGTTCATCTTCAAGTAGGAGCGGGTCCAGTCACAAACCTTCTGCAGCGGGATCGGAAAAGAACGGCGGAGTAGCTCAAGACCGTAAGGAACGTATTAAAAAGGAACCACACAACAACAGTTACGCAAATGCTGTCTCAAATGTAGACTCTACTCAGCAGTCAGAACTGGCTTCTTCTGCAAAATCAGGTACGCTTAATATAATTATCTTTTACACAATTTGGATGTTGTAGAGATGCAATAACGTTTTAGATTTCATATTTTCATCACATGTTTTTAATTTTCATTGTATGATTTTCTTTTTCTATATGTTTTTGCATTCTGTTTTTAAGTTTAGGCATGATTGGTTTAAATTATTGGATTTGTTTATTTGGTTGTAAACATTGAAAAGAGTATTCAAATTTAATTTTGTGGATTTATTTAATAATCTGTGTTGGTTTTTAGAATTAGTTAAGGTTGCAAATAGTACGGATGCGGCGGCACAACTAAGCGCGAATGATGGTTCGGTAAAGAAGGTTCGAGCAGATGGTAGTTCGTCCAAAACTATCACCCCGAAAGAGTACCAGGAGTACCGAGAGAGAAGCAAGCGTGAAAAAGAGAAAGTAAAGCAAATTGGCGTGACGGATAAAAGTCGCAATACACCAGCAGCATCCTCATCAGCCGCAACAGTTGCAGTTAAACAGGGTAAGACCAATGGAATAGAGAAGGAAACGATGATGCAGGAGGTGATAATTAACAACACTTCTCTATCGTCGGTTAACTTACAACCAGTCGTTTCACTAACACATCTCGATCTAGCTAAATTTAAAAACGCTAAGCATTTTCAATTGTCAGCAGGATCATCTTCCAATGTCGCCAAGCAGTTTGTTAAGATTGATGGGTTCCCTACGACGGATCCTGCCTTTTCCTCCACCGCCTCCAGTATGGTTCCGGGAGCTATTCCAGGATCGTTTGCCGCCGTCAGTGTCAAACGAACACCGGAGCAAGAAACAAGGGGCGGGGGGTGCAACCTACTCTCGAAATCTACTCCCATTAATCCAGTAACTAATGACAGTATCTCGCAATCCGTGGCGTCTATTTTGGGGTCTATTCTGACGCCATCTCCACCTTCGGCCAAGGACGGGTTTACATTTAGTATGGATGATATGGCTGTGTTTACATCACCTTCCGAACTTTTGGTTCCTGTGACGCCAGTTGAACCGGAACCGGTCGAAAACCCACTTGATTCGAACAAAATGTTGGGACTAGGCGGTAAAAGCGAGCACAAAAAGCAGCGAGCGGCGGAAGATTTGAAAACAAACTTGTCCTCACCTCCGCTCTCTGTTTCAAATAATTTTAACGAGGCAAATTCAAACTTGACTTTGTCACAATCGGAACACAGAAGGAAAGATAAATCTGCTTCGAAATTAGTAGTGCCCGATATGTTATTAGATGTTAAACCTACCGCGTTTAGTGGTGTTGAATCGGATTTTCTTAATAGTAGTAATACTAAACATAACTCGAAAATTCAGTCGACGGAAAAGTTGAACAAACATCACCGCGTTAAAAAGTCCGCGCCTTCGATTAACCTGTCGCATTTAAGTGACTCGTTAAGCGCTGGCGGTGACAGCTTTCTACCTCAACAAGACTACCACATGACTGTCACCGCTGATTATCTGAATCAAAATCCTATGTTCGAGACAAATAGTGAGTCGTGTAGAAATAGCGGCGACGTTCATTCGACCGACGTGTTCTCCTCTTCCTCTCAGTCTAGTTCAATGCTATTAGCAAGTGCCCCATCGTCGAATGATGCTAATAATGCGACGTTGGTAAGTTTGCAAGAAAAACAATGTCATTCCAATCACGTTTTGCATGCTTCGCAGCAGCCGCCTTCGATTCCGATCGAAATGATGTTTAGCACCGATAAACAGCATTACGAAACGGAAACTGCTACGCTCGCTCAATTGCCGCCTTCTCAAACATCGCCGATCGTTAAATCAGAACCGAGCGAATCAAAACACTCTAGGCGCAGTTTGCAATCCTCGTCGAAGCACGAAAAGAAAGAGAAACGAAAAAAACATGATAAGAAAGAGAAGTCGAAAGAGCACGGTAAAGATAAGGAGCGGTCGGAAGAAAAGCACGTTCCGAAAGTTCCCAAGTTAATGATTCCTAAAGATGTTTTAGGTTCTTCGTCAAATAACGTGAAAAGTGAGGCGGGTGAGCCGAATCATAAGCCAAAAGACGAATCTTTAGTCGTAAAAATTAAGTTGGGAGGTAGTAAAAGCGGTAAAAACGGGAACTTGCCAGAGGTAGTGTCGAACGCGCCCAGCACGGTTAGTAGCGAGACTTTGGCGGTGAAAGAGAGGAGTGGATTGAAATTAAAGTTTACGAAAAATCCCAGCTCGAAGGAATCGTATATCATTGGCAACGATCAGGAATCGAAAACGAAAGATAAGAGTAAGGACAAAGTTAAAGAATCGAGAAAACGTTCTCGGTCTTCGACGAGTCCGAAAACGAAAGACGTTTTGATTCACGAAGTGATGCCGACGACAACGATTGCGGAAGCCGCTGCCATATCGCAGCCACCGCCGGCCAAAGTTATTAAAACCACCGTTTTGTCTAAGGCTCCTAAGAAAGGGGCGGCGATAAACAATCCGATTAACGTGTCAAATTCTTCAGCGAACAATAATTCTCCCGCTCTTCCTAAAACCACAGGTAGAGCGGTAGCGAAGAACGAGCAGGCTCAACCGAATCCTCATAACAATAACATGATCGCTAACGAATATAATCGACGGTCTCAAACAGGTCACGAAAGAGGTCGAGGCGCTAGTGGCGGAAATAAAAGAAATTCTCGAGGAAACTCTCGAGTTCCTGCCGCCGCCACCAACCCCATCCACTTGGTTCCCCCTCCTCCTCCCGTTCCAGGGCCCGTTCCTCCACAAATGATGTACCATGCGGGAATTCCACCGCCTAATTTGTACGATCGCAGGGGCGGAGTAGTAGGCGGAAATGACGCTTTTAATCCTTATTTTGCTTATGATCAAAATAATTTCTACCCACATCAAATGCCACACGGATTTCCGGGCGAAAATAATATGTTTTATCCGCCGCCTAATATGCCGGGATTGAGGCCGCCGCCACCACCTCATATGGGCTTTCCTCCACAACCGCAATTCCAACAAGGGCAGGGTCAACAGAGAGGGACTAGAGATCAGTTCAACCGCCAGCAGCAACAGCATCAAAGGTCGTCGGGACCACCGCTACCTATACAACCGCCACCAAGAAATCCACCTCCACCACCTGAAAATTAATGAATCCTTTTTTTTTTCTATCTCTCATTTCTCAAGTTTGAGAGAAAATTAATTATTTCTGACGGTAACAAATATTATTAAAAATATAGTGACAGAAAATGTATAGAACCTTCATTCGAAAAAATCTTTTTTATTTTTTGTTTTAACCTTATTTTTCTTCTTTTTATGATTCAGTTTTGCTAGTTGTTTTTCTTTCTTTTTTTTTTTTGTTTATTTTTCGGTGTTTTCGAACTCGATCGGTTGTTGTTGGTGGTTGAAATTTAAAAAAGAAATCGGATTTCAACTATATATTATCAATAAATATATAATTATGTGTGTAATTTGTGAGACGATCAAGTTTGGTTAAAAAGAGTCTTAAAATTAAAGATTTAATTTATATTAACCTATTGCGAATTGCTTTTTTTTATTGGTAAAATCAATTGACTATCTTTTTTTTCTGTTTTTTCCTGTCTTTTTCTTATTTCTATTTAGAAAAGTTAAACGTTTTTTATTGAAACAATTTTCAATGTAAATGTAACGTTTAAAATTTAGGTGTAGATTTATTTCTTGTAAAAATGTAAATTATTTTTTATGTACATTGTCGACGTCGCGTAATTCAGTTACAAGTATAATAATGTTGTTGAGCTAAAGAAAAAAGATTTGGAGGGTAAAAACTTATTATTAAAAATTATTGTGTTCGGAATTTGTGATTGTATTTGTAATGACGCGGAGAAAAAAAATGAAAGATTTTTTTTTTGTTTGTAAATATTTACATCCTTAACCACAAGCTACGTCCAAAACTAATGTTTAATTATGTGGTTTTGTTAATTATTATGAGGAAATTTATTATTATTATAAAAATTTAAATATTTTGGCCGACGTAAAAGTCGTTCTAATTTAATTGAATGTTTTTTTTTTTTTTTTTTGTCTTTACTAAATTACTGTAATTGTATTTTTTTAATGAAAAACTTTTATTTGTAATTTCACTAAATATTTAAAAATTTAAAGTTTGCAAAACTTATGAGAATTTGCTTTTTGTTGTTTTTTTTAGTTAGCTGAACCGTGCCTTTTCATTTCATAAAATTCTGTTATTTTTTTATTTTCAGTTAGTGGTTTTAATTGAAATTATTATTACCGCTTTTTTTTCTGGAAATTTTGAAATTTTTTTTTTAAACTTTTAATTACATACAGTATTTTGTTACGTCAAAATTAAAATCGATGCGTTTTTTTTGTTGTTGCTTTTGAAGTTTCAATTAATAGCAAAACATAATTAAGATACTGTATTTCACTGTGCAAATTTTGATGGAAAAAAAGTCGATCTCAAGCACTTTTTTTAGTGATTTTTGAAAGTATACGAAAATTGGTTATGTTTGATTTTTTTGAGAAAAAGAAATTCAATGTGCAACTTATAAATTTTTAATTATTGATGAGGAATTTTTCTACTTCTTAATTTTTTTTTTTTTGGAGCTAGATTTGTATTAATGTTTATCTTAAAATAATTCAAGATTTGAAACAAAATTAATACACGGTTAGTTCTTTCTTCTTTTTGTCGAATAATTTATTATTTCCCTAAAAAAATATAATTATATAAGAAAAAATTTACTAACACTTTTGCGAATTTTTTTTCTTTCCCTAAATTCGTCAAAATATTGAAGTAACATTTATTTTGAAATGATTTGCATATTGTAATTTTTTTTAAAAAATAAATAATGATTTGTTTTTTTTGTTGTAAATTCAACAAAAAAAAATCGTTTACATAAATTAATTATTGTGATTTTCCAAATTCCGCATTTTTCCTCTTATTCTTCTCTTTATGAGTTTCTTATCTAATTTTGTAACGAGATACTTGTTTTTGTTATTTTTTGCTTTAAAGAAAATTGATTTGAATTCGTTTTTCAATTATGTGTTTAATAATAACTTAATTGGATTATTTGAATTTATTTAAAAAAAAAACAATGGAAATGGAAGAATGAAAAAAAAAGCGTTGTTGGCGTTTGAAATTAAAAAAAAAACATCTTTTTAATACATTTTGTGAAGATGTTTCTAACCCGTTTTCCTACTTTACTAGTACAGTAAAACTTTTGTAGGACGAAAGTTGGCATTGCGAAATTCTTAGTAAAACGAGATTTAAACAAAACAATCCAGTTGAAAAATATTTTAATAACATTTTTGAAATTTAATCGAAAATTAACAATTTTTTTGGAGCTTAAAAACAAATGAAACATTTCGTTTTTTAATCATTTATTTTG
>JAQGAY010001094.1:0-16745 GCA_034698085.1 Polydesmus angustus | reverse complement strand
AAGAGAATCTTTTTTATATACTAAGTGTTCGCGCATGTTTTTCTGCGCAGGTCTGATTTTTTTGGTAGACCAGCTGGTTTTTTTTCAATAATTTTTCCTTCCCCTCAGGTTTTCTGGTCATTTTGGATGGTCCTCCCTCAGGGTCATCCCTCTTTTCTTCGGTGACACTTTTACTAGTACTCACTGAGTCTAATTTCATTTCTTTTAATTTTAATTCTTTTACACTTTTAATTTTAATTCTTTTACTATTTTAATTGTATTTCTTTAATTTTAATTAACTCTTTTAATTTTAATTCTTTTACTATTTTAATTGTATTTTTTTAATTAACTCTTTTAATTTTAATTCTTTTAATTTTATTTTTAACTTGTGCCAGTTGGATTTGAACCAGGTACCTCTGAGATGCAAGTCAGAGCGCCTATCCACTGAGCCATCAACTGCTCATACAAACATCATGTTTCATTCTTCTATTTAACATTGCATTGAAAAAGTTTTTTTTTAAAAAAAAATTAAATTCAGCTTTCAATAATTATTGAAGGCTGAATTTAATTTTTAATTAGTCTCCGAAAATAAAATTAAAAAATTCGCGCACGCGAATATTAAAATTGAATGGCGCAAGCGCGAGTTTTTTAAAATTACGCGAATATTCTTCCAATTTAACGTGACGACTGAATGCAAAAGTGCAAAACATGAATTAATTTGTTCCGCCAAAACTTTCAATGCATTAGTATTTAAATACATTTTAATATTTCAATACGTTAATATTATTTAAAAAAAAATTCTTTAAAAAAAATTAACCACTTTTTTGTAAAACGGAAATCTTCATGCCTCTATATTTTCCGGCTTCACACTTTCTCCACTTGTTTCCCCCCCCCCCCCACCTTTAAAACACAATTTTTTTAAAACTTAAAAGTAGTTAAATACTCAAAAACCGGAAGTAATAAAACTAAGCGATTACAATATTCGTGTTTTACAATAAAAACTGAAACGAACATTTTTTTTTTCTCACAGCATCACTCTGGCTGAATCTAAGTATTGTAGTCCCATCGTTGAAAAGACCAGATGAATATCATACTGAAAACTATATTTTAACTTTTTAGAAAATAATTATTAGCTGTTAACTGCTAGCGCCCTATAATCCTAAAAAACAAAATTTGTAATGTGAAAATGTGTAGCATTAAATTAAAGTCATAATTTGCGATTTAACTTTTTGACTCGTTCTTATTCTTAAGTCTAATGCTTATGGCGTTCGAGTTTTTCATTTTAGAATTTATTTCTTCATTTACATCTGAGCAAAAATAAATTCCAACGTCCAAACTTGAACGCCATAAACATTATAATTAAGCATAAGAACGAGGCGAAAAGCTAAACCCTCTTTAATTAATTTAATTCTTACTCTAAATAAGCGCTTACAGTAAAAAAAAAGTCCAGCCATTTGAGGCTCTCTGCATTTCCCGTTGTCTCTACAAATTTGAGTTAAGTGGTTCGGGATGGATCAGCAAAAACCAAACCTGATTTCCACGTAAAATTTGGTAGTGTAGTGTTCCTTGTGCAGGTTTTTTTGGAAAATTTAACCCAGCTCTTGCTCGAACTCTAAATTCGGCCAGGGAACCCATGCATTTGGCGTAAGTCTGCGAACTTAATCATACAGTATTTGAAATGGCAGAGCAAGGTTTGGCTTTGCAGTTGCAACGACTCGAGGCGCCGGATGTGAAAGTGTGCTGACATTTCCACTAAACAAAATAATCGATATGATTGCATGAGACGTCGCCGGAGGGCGCCCATTTCTATTCTGACATTCTACCTGCTGTTTGGCGGCAAAAAAAAATATATAATACCGATATAATATAAAAAAAAGTTTAGTTATCAAATAAAAATTTTTTTTATTAATTTTTGTCCTTCTTATAATAATAATTACATTGAGTTTGTATTCGTTATTCGGTTTGTATGTTTACAGTAGAGGGTTAATTGGTTTTTAAATATTAGATAACCGTAGGCTACTTAATTATTATACAATTGTTTCATAATTCAGCGCCCTAACGTAACACAAAAAAAAATGATTTTTTTTCTCCATAATAATTATTGTACTTTCGAAATCGCACTTTTTTATACCAATACCGGAATTGCAGAATTAAAATTTGTGATAAGTTTTTTAAAAAAATAAAAATATTGTGGTAGTACATGAAGCGTAATATCGGTAACGGATTATTAGAAATTTGTTCATGTTTCAAACGCAAGCTCAAAAACTTTACTTCATCCGCTCGGTTTGTTTTTCTTTTCTATTTCCACTTGAAATAATATTTACATCACGTGCCCGTACATTACGTAAAATTTCATTAATTTTTTTTTTTTTTTACTTTACAAAAACAAAGACCCGTATTTATTTTCTCTTCCATCTTATCTAAAATATTACTAATTTTAGGAATAATAATTTTGAGAAAATGTTTTTCTAAATACATATTAAATTTCAGATAATAGAATAATATTTAATCACCGGTAATGTCTTATTTCATCCTTCTTTTAATAAGATCTTACGATAAGTTCAAAATTATTATTAAAAACAAAATTCAATCGAATTGAACATCCTGAGCTCGCACTTTTCGATTTCAACTTTCCAATCCGTTATTTTAATTAAACCAAAAGCATTATTTTTTTATACATGTAAATGCTGTATATTATGGATTTTCTGTGAGAAGTACAAAGTAATCTTTTAAGATTTTTTTTTTTTTTTGCTGTATTAAAGAACGCATCGCAACTTTAACATAGCGCGGATAGAGAAACTGAGATTATTATTCCAACAAAAATCATAATTTTTAATGGGAGAGAAAAAAAAATGCTTTTAACAAATATTTTTTTTATGTTTATTGTTTTATATTGAAACGATTCTCACTCTCTTGTCAAATTCTTTATATCGCCACTTTTAATTCTTTGTGTCCGCTGTATACTTTAGAAAAGAAAAATGTTTATCTAAGCATTTTCTACATGCGCTTGAATAACGGGTGTGTTTCATACACTGATTTATACAAAAATCAGCTATATTAATGACAACGCATGCGCGATAAAAAAATTAACACAAAAAAACACGCGTCGAATTTTCATCTGTTAGTGACGCGCATGCATTGATAAACGCAAGAAAAAAAATATTATATAGTTAACTCTACTTATTAACTTCAATCAACGTTTCGGTTGTTGTTTTTAATTATATTAATAAATTTCTACATATTTTTTTTTGTACGTTTGTTTATTATTTAAAAAGCTGTGTTAAAGCTAATATTTAAGAGCAAAAAAAAAATTTTTATATAATAATATTTTACAATTATTGATGAAATTTTAACGTAGAATCACTAACAGTGTCAATTTTTAATATTTTTGAGCGATAATCGAATATTCCCACCATCGAATAAACACAAGAAAATCCGTGTCTGCTTTAGTTTACTGTATTTACATTGGGTTCCCAAACGTAGTGTGAGGGAGTGCAAGCCCAAGTTATGATATTATTTGAGATTTTGAAGCCCTAGACCTCGTAGGTCATGCGCTTAAGCCATAAAACGTCACTGCTATTCAATAACGAAAAATAACAATCTAAGAATTTGAAATTGTCACAAAAGATTATTATTTTTTTGTTGGTGATTAATGTTGTTTGTTGTTGTTAGAATATAAACTTTTTATCTTTTTTTTCTCATTCATTAAATCTCCTTGTCCTATTATTAGCTGGCTAGACACTGGATGTATTTATTATCTCTTTACTTTTGTTTAGTGTTTTTGATGTCATCGTGACATCTTTTCGATAACAATTCTTTAAACCAAATATTGAAAAAAAAAAAAATTGTAGAAAACAAGTGTTAATTTAACCGTGAGTAAATACAATTCCTTTTTTTTTTTGGAGGTTTCTCTTAAATTTAATTATGTATTTTTACAATTTACATTTGAATAAGTAATTATTCATGACATTTTTTTTATATAAAAAAAAATGCGGATTTAAATTTTTTTCCCCCGCGTAAATAGCACAAAAAAGTGGAAAATAATAAATTTGACTTAATTAATTTTTTTTGTTTTTGTTTTTCTAAAGTAAAACTTTTTAAAATTCAATTCACTCATTTAAAATGTATTTGTAAAAACATTTTAAGAAAAAATTGTAACTTAAAATACATTTAAAATATTATTTACGTAGAAAAAAACCTTGGAATATGGGATACACAAACTTTAAAACTCTAAATAACGTAATTTCTCATTTCCGCTTCATAGAAAATAAGAATAAACGTTCGATAGAGTTAACTAACACCTCCAGACGAGATATTAAGCTAATTGATTAATAATTAATATACATTGTAGTATACTGGAATAGCGATTTTATTGCCCATTACAAAAATTTTTTCGTTTGATTTTTTTCTAATTTTACATATAATAATGTATATAAATCTATGTTTCTATCTACACACATTCCTTGCCTTCGATTTATATTCGTTTAGTTTTATTTATACATGTATTTATAATTGGCAACAGTATTGTATTTCTGGAACGGTTTTATTTGTGCTTCTTTTATTTTTTTTTTGTTTGTTTTCTCGTAGGCCTAATATTAACAGCCTAATGAAATATATACTGATTATTGGTGATTACCACCGATTGGTTAATTATTTTAGTTTTTTTTTTAGAAAAACGCATTAAATTAACACTAAATGGCAGTAAAAAATTTTTTTAAATCTTATTTTTTTTAGCACTTAATAGCTGGCGGAAAATTGATACTCGCTTACTTAAAAATTGGGTACCGGTATTTGATTAATAGAGAAAGCTGCATTTTTTTTTAGAGTTAATCATATATCAGAAAATCCAAAAAAATATCCCCCCCAACGATTATATAATATACTATAAATCAATTCGATCAATTAATACTTCTAAATCTTCTCCCCTCAAAATAATAGATTTTTTTTCATATCAGTTTTTTTTTTTGTTTTTTTTTTTTGAATTAGAGAATAAACAAAATAAATTGGGGATTCATTCTACTTAATAATAATTACGTTGTAAAAAATAAAAAGAATTAAAAATAAATTGCGGTTAACAATAATAATTATCATTGATTAGTAAAAAATATCATTGGTAAATATCGTAGTGAATGTTGTAGTTACTCCTATACTACGCATGCGTACAATAATGTTTGAGATTGAACACTTTCTCGTCGAGTGTTGCTTAGGAAACGTGGGATATGGCACTCTGAAACTTAAGAATAATATAATTCTCGTATGCTACGCACAGGATAAACTGAGCAAATATTTTTGTTCAAAAATCCGCTGTTTTGTTTTTGTTTTGGTTGTTGTCACCGACTCTGCGTTTTATCAACTTAAACAACAAACGGCAGCAAAAATAGCGCTTGGCTTTGCACGCCATCGTTAGAATATGGTACACATTTTTCTACTCGGGTGGTGGCAGGGTGTAGTTGGAAACGAGTTGTGTGTTCGGGAATATGGTGTGATAGAGGGAGGGTAGGGTATCACAAAGTAGTAAGACTCGTACAAGAGATATGAAATATTAGGTAAAAGAGAGCTTGAGGGAGAGTTGAAGGGAGTAGGAGTAGTTGGAGAAGGGCGGAGCAATAAATTGGAGCGTTTTCCATTGCGCACATTGTAAGGAAGAGCAGATAACAAACAAAGATGGCGGAAAACGTACATAAATCTAATATAGATGCGTATCGTATGGTAGCTGAAGGAGACCATCTAAAACTTTTTTATATATATATATATACGTTTATATATTGTATATATATTATAAGAGAGAGAGATTGAAATAGATATTTTTTTTATGATAGTTGAGCACTTTCCAAATGACATTTTCCGGGTTTTATTTTTATTTATATTTGACCTGCTGACGTCATTATTTCTAATTTAAATTTTCCTAGTTAGTTATTTATTTTGTCGTTTCCCTTCAAATAGTCATTAAGGGGGGTTCTAGAAAGTTTTCGAGTCGTCTATGAGGGGGAAAGAGGTATAAGGTCCTCGGTCATTTCGTCACTGATGTACAAATAAATGATCCAATACATGAGGTTGAAACATATGAAACAGACGGGGAAAACGACGCGGGAGTATTTATCAATATCGCTGGGGCTCATCCCGCAGAGACGGTTGATGTTCTTGGGGGCTTGTGGCACAGCACTTCCGCCTCCTGCCCCACCAGCTTCGGGGTCACCTCCTCCGCCGGCCCCAACAGGCTCCACGAATAATGGAGTTAAACGACCGTGACGAGCATCTTTAGGATCGGGCGTCTTTTTTCGTCCATCCTTAATAATAAGAAAAAAAAAAAACGTTTCGGTTATTTTTTTTTTTTATTAATAGAAATATTTCACCATTAGAAATTCAAACTGATATTTATATATCCTCTTAGCATTTTTCGAAAACGAGAGAGACTGGTTTAGAGGTTAAAATTCTTGTCTGCTAACTCGGAAATACGATGATGTTTTTTTTTTTTTTTTTTTTTTTTCATTTTATTTTTCGCTTTTCTATTTCGAAGAAAGATTTAAAGAATTGAGAAATATATGCGTCGCAAAAATCGATAGTTTTATGTCGTTTAGCGTTTTCTTTCGACACTCTTTATTATTATGTAAAAAAAAAAAAGAATTGCCGGTTGTAACTTGACATAACCTTACTTTCATGTTTACCTTTTTTTAAAAAAAAAAAAAAATACTGTACTTAAACTGGTAGTAGAGTTTCGAAAGATTATTACAGTATCTGCGTATACATTCTAACGTAGTTCTATTAACTAATTAGAAATTCCACAATCTCGTTCTTGAAATTAAAAAAAAGGTTTACGATGTCTATAATAAAAATATCGGTATACTAAAATATTTAGAAAGTAAATAAAATGAGCTCAATGATACTGTGGAGAATATCAATTATAATAACTGCATGTAAAAATATTAACAAACATGCTAAGACTTTTGTTTTCCTGCTATTTCCTATGAGAGAATCTGATTAAGCAAATATATTTGAACAGCAGATAATATTATTTACATCCCTATATTTACGGTACTGTACTGCTTACTTCAAAAAATTGAAAAGCGCAAGTTCGAAAACCTTTTAAATTGAAAATACACTTAAATTTAAAAAAAAAAAAAAAAATTAAGCTTAAAAAATAATAAAAATAAACAACTCTCAAAAAATTTCGTTGAATCTCCAAAAATTTCCAAGTGTTTACCTTCAAAAGTAAAAAATACAATAGCAAACTAAGAATTATTTAAACTAAAAAATCATTAAATAAATTTTTGGTAAGAAAAATATTTTTAAAAAAAATGCAGTTTGTTCAATGATACGACTAATTTTTTTAAAAAAAAACTAATAATAAAAAAGACCATTTCTGAGACGTTGTTTACGTCCATGATTTGACAACGGTAGTTGTTACTGTTGACGTAAAAAACAGTTTGGAACTATTAAACGACTTGGTTAGTAAATTTATGAAGCAGAAAAAAAAAATATTCGCGAGCTTTTTTACTACATCGTTGGCTATCCAATTTTATAATGCAGTATTTTATCTCCCCGAACGCTGCCATTTTGTAAAGCTCGTTAAATTGTTTCTCAAACCGTTAATAATTGTAATAACAATAACAAGCAGTAAATTAAAAATAGTAGACGTAAATCATGCTTTGCGTCTTTTTCTTTAAGCTTGATGAACATAATTTGTAAAAATGTTTTCTTTAGCAAACGACGTTGGTCGATGTTCCGAGGGCTGCTGCTGCTGCCGCTGCTTTTAACTGAACTGACCTCAATCTCAAAAGATCAAGTTAATACGCTTACAGTTGGAGACAAGAAGCGGATATTCTCAACAAATACATCCCTTGGGCCTCTTTTTTTTTTCTCCTTTCTTTCTTAATCTTCAATGTTTTTCTCAAGCAAACAACATACGACCTTTCGAATCTTGGATGGGTAAAGGAGCGCCATTGAAAATGATGCACGTGAGGATAAATAAGCCGTCGCGCAATAATAGTGATAAATGTATTCAGAAAAACCCAAAAACCATAAAGCTTGATCTGGATTCTACGCATTAACCCGAAAACCCCTACAAATCGATTTTAAGGAAAATTTAGCCTTAAATAAAAAAATATATTGGCAATTACTATAATAATAATTTCATTGCAATTGCAACAAAATATTAATTATGGTTACACGGCGTACCAAAAAAAATTAGTAGACTAAGACGTTTAATAATCTATAATCTAAATAATTTCAACGACAAAAGAAAAATTTTCACTTGAATGACTTTTTTTTTTTAGCATTTAATTGTTTTATTCTGTATACTGTATAATATTATTATGTCCTCCTTCGGCCTCAACTACACTCAGCAAAACTGGCTTCCATGTCTCCCACTTTGACTTGGAAACCTTTTTTTCTGTATCATATTATTTTGGAGTATACCTAGTTCTAGTTTGGGATATATAAAAAAGTACGCTAATAATTACGATACATTCATGAGACGAATTCGACCAAAATTTCACAGAGATATTCTTGATGCGTATGTTGAGGTTGAGAAAGAATAATTTTAAATACAGAATAGAACAATCAAATGTTAAAAAAGGTCATTCAAGTGATGTTTTTTTATGTGTCATTAAATAAATTAGATTATTAAGCTGAATGCAGTTGGGTATACATTGTATTAAACTACATATAAAAATTTTGAAAACTAAAATTTAGTCAAATTTTTGTTCCTTAAATTTACCTGTCACTAATTTATTCTAGAATTTTAATTTAAGATTAGGCAATTAAAATGTGTTTGAAGCGTTAAATTTTAATTTGGTAACTCCTAGTTATACGCAACGGATGCGTTCTACTTTTAGCAAAAATCCTATTTTAACCGCAAGACTAAATAAAATTTTAAATTATAAAACTCGATCGCTTTTACGCCGCAGTAGGTAAAAAGTATTTACAGTCAAAATCAAATAAAAACTCTTATTTTCTTATTTGTGGATTTGTTAAAAAGAGTTACAAGGCCCTTTTTATATGCTATGGCGCGCCAGGTTTAAAGTAGGGCAAAAGATTATACAAAAGTTCTCGAAGCATCCTATTTCGTCTCATTACATTTTCTTTAAGCAACAACAACAAGAAAAAAAAAAAGTTTTACGAAAGATAGGTTGAATTTTGAATGTGTTTATATTTATTTATTAGGTTTTTTTTCTGCTTCTTATGTGAATGTGAAGCAAGATGGCGTTAAAATTCCCTATAGGATTTGAAAGCTACACGCTTTTTCGTTCTGTATTTATATTTTCCTTCGCTATTTTATCAAGTCGTTTAGCGCTTTCAAAGGAGAAAGTGTTGTCAGGTGCGAGTATAAGGAGAAAGTGAATATAATTGCATCGTTATCTCAGCTTCGGGAGTAAAAATGTGCTTTTTATCATCTAAAAGCCTCTACTCATCCACTAGCATACGGGATGAATACGTTATTTGCATGAGAAAAAGAACGGTAATAAAAGGTTAAAAAGAAATCGGAACTCTTAGGCTTTCACTCCACTAGAAAACAATTAAAAAAAGTTTTTAAGATGTTTTCAATAAAAGTTTTTTCGCGTCGAATCTCTAAAATAGATATAAACAATACTATGGGAACTAAAATCAAATTCACTTGGGCTCGAATTTAGCACGCGATTTTCCATTATGCGCATTGGCCTTATTTTTGGTTAAAAACAAAAAAGACCTTCACCTTTTTCGGAAACAAAAATTCGAAGAAATTATTAAATTTGAAAATAATGCAGTAAATTCTTCTATAGCACGATAGATGCTCATCACGCAATAGAAAAATTTATTTAGGTGGCGACCAATAAAATCAAACTTTTAAAAATAGTAAATAACTTCAAAATATAAGTAAAAGCTGCGTCCACTTAACCAACCCACAGGAAATAAATCACAGTAGAAGTGCGAGTAGTATTAAAAATTTTAAATTTCTGTAGACGGTGTCTCATTTAATCGATGTTTTTAATAGAAATTAGTGGGTAAATTAATTAGCAAAGGTTGAAGGCCAAAATTATAAAACGTTTTGCCAGATAAAATCAAAAAATAAATAAACAAAACAGTTTTTTTTTTGAATTTTTTGTTTACATTATACCTAACCTTAATAAGAAATTATTAGCAACCATTTCCAAATTTTTAATGACAAAATCGTAACTACAACGAATTAAGCGCTGTTCGTGTTATAGAAAAATAATCCTTAATTCCCCAATTGCGTTAGATGAAATTTGGGTAAAATTAACACCCGTTATACGAGAACTGTGGAAGAAAAACCTGACTGGCAATTAAAAAATATATTATTCTAATCCTGTAATTAAACACTAAAGTCAAAGCAGAGCCCCACTTAGCTTAGTTGGTGGTTAAGGAGTTCTATGCCACACTTAATCGTTTTTTAACGTTCGTAAATAAAACTTTAATTACCAAAGTCAGAGTCAAATCTAATATTATGCCATTGTTGCGCGTAAGCCTTAATTTATATCCTATCTTCGCCTTTATTTTAGCGCATTTCACAATTAGAAGAAAAAAACCTCTTAGTGCAAATGAACTCCGAATCGTGTCTTAACGACACTTGCTTATACACGTAGGTATCAAACACAAACATGATTCATGTTAAAAGCCTTAAAAATATCAATAACCCAAAAATTCTTAAAAGTAGATTTAAACCCAAATAATATTTACAAGAATTCAACACACTCGTTAAAAAAGAAAATTGAAAATTAAAAGTAAAAAGAAAATATTTTTTCCTCGTTATTACACACATAGACTTTTTGATAAGACAGACTATTATTAATACGGTAATAAGAAAGAAAATATATTTACATTAAATAAAATAGATCTTACGGAGCTTCCGTTTCCGTAGGGGCAGTTTCTCTGATGTTCCATTGGGAAGCGATTCTAGAAGGCGGCAGCATTAATAGAAAACAAAGACAAAAGACAAGAATGTTAGTTAATGAAGTGAGAAAAAGCAGTTAAGAGGCAAAAAGGCAGTTAATATGGACAAATATGAAGAGGGGGGAGGGCGAGTTAAGAGTGGAATGTAAACAAAGGGTGTCGGCAGATGCGGAAATGAATGATTGGAATGTTTATCTCCCTTAACCCCCTCCTCCCTACCCTCCCAGCACACGAAACATTCAAACGTAATAAACAAATGTTATGGTAAATATAAAGTGCGCTTATTATGCTTAACCGTCTGAACGAGAAATATACCTTTCTAGGGTAGCGCAGAAACGAGAAACAGAATGATGGAAAATGTGACATTTCGGTCGACCTCGTCGGCGCAACTCATGATTTGGTTCCACCGACTCTTCTCTCGCGTGTATCAACACACTTGAGACGAAAGTGAAATTGAATGCGTCAATTTGAAATTAATTAGATAAGTTAAAGTTGAATTCAATCTACGCTGCTACTGCTACTGCTGCTGCTGCAACGGCAGCTCGCGCGCTCTCCTCTCGCACTTTTTTTTTTCCTTTATCGCGCATCATCGCAACAACAGTGTCCTTTATCGTTGATTCGAGCGCTCACTTACGCTAAATGACGTAGCAATCGCCCTAAGTGTATCGCCATCATTTATCATTATATGTACAGCAACGAGCTTTAAATCATGTTTCACATTGTCAAAGCTAATGCAAATCTGAAAATTATTTATCATAAGTACGGTACCAAAAAGTTTTAGCATTAAAAGATTTCCGCGTTTTAAGTTACTTCTTCCATATTCATTTGTCATCTTCAAGCGATATGATAAGATTAACTTTTTGTATTTTAAATTACGAGTAGCTTTTCCTATCATCTCTTATCTCTCTCCTTTCGCAATTGATTTAATCAACTTTTTCACCACACTAAAATAATAGGGTTTTCAAGATTTTAAATTTTTAATGTTTCGATCAACTGTAAAAAAAAAACTAAAAATGTTGTTTCTGCTCAATAAATAACTAACTGTACATAAGCTAGATAATTATAATGTGCAGTTTCATTTGCTTTTAATTCTGCGGCGCATCATTTTTGAGTTAGTACCTTCGAAGGAATAGCGCTAAACTAATTTCACCCGGCGGTATCAAATTTTCACCAAGCTGCATTGCTTCAACGTACAATTTTTTTTAAAAAAATATATACCCGGTACTGTATAAATTCCCCTTACGAATAATGCACGTGTGGGTTACGGGGTTCATAGGCTGTGGCGGAAAATTTTAAATTTAATTTAGTATTTTTCTTTTCTAACCATTTTATGATAGGGAAGAAAAAAAATCCCCTGTACCGCAGCTATCTTGACCCGTGTTTACTGGATATTGTTGTATTATTTTTGCTACCGAAAACTATCTGCCATAACATATAAAAGTAAGCACGCAGCCGACATGCGTAGAACATGATCCTGTAGCTAATTGATGTATAATGACATTATTTTCTTTTTTCAGCATCAACGTCGACGTCGTATTTGACGTCATCCGTCAACCAATAAAAACTTTATCAGCGCGCCAGCTTCTATTCGCCTAGCGAATCTTAAGCGTTCCACCCGAAAAGGGAGGAAAAATGACAATTGGAAACGCAATCTCTTTTATTTAGGCTTCGATCGTAAAAAAAAAGCCCCCAACATCTCGTAGCGACTTAAACGTAAAACTACCATAATTAGTAGCAAAATTATAGATGTTAATAAAGTAAAGTTAAAAATTCCAAGAAACATTATTATTAGCAATAATATTTCTTTATGCATTTCTTTTGAAATTTAACTACTTTAACGAGTTCCGTTTTATAAAAGCGTATTAAAGTTGTTAAAATTACGCATTTCTTTAAATGAAATTATGGAGATATTCAAGTAATAAAAGGATAGCCAGTACAATATAAGTCTTACGCAGCACCTGATGTTAATATATAAAAACTCTTATTTAAACGAATGTTTACATACAGGCACTAAAATTCGTATTGCATTAATTTCGTATTTCTCGTAATTTCGTATCTCGTATTTCTTAAAATTACTTCCTCGAATTCTTAACATTTAAAGGGGAATAGCATCGCCAACTCGGAAGGAAGATGGCAGAACCAGAGCAAAATAATAATAATAATTGTTGGGAGAAAAGATGAATATTGCCCCTCCCCTCGTTATGCCACTAAATCAATTGCCCCCAGCGCAATCAGATAGAACCCAAGTTAAAAAACGTGGGTTTAAAATGTTAAATTAGCTTAAAAAAAATTAATAAAATTAAACCCAAAAAAGGAATTAAAGTAAAACAAATACATGCATTTGTAGAGCAAAATTACAAATTGGGAAAAACAAGGTTATAATTACGAAACGAAAATAACTTTTTGTTTATGAACACGAAACCCGCTAAATGAGTAACTGGGGTTGTTTCTGAAAAGAAGCGCTAATGATCACGAAACTTAATAATAACATTTGCATGGAAGTTTTAATAAAAAATAATGGAACCTTCAACTTAATAAGGTAGCAGTCGATAATTTCACGTTCCCGTTATGCGCTCTTATTTTTATCTGCAGTTTTACGTCTCCCTTAAACAGCGATATCGTCAGGGGTGGATTTAGAGATCTAAAAGACCTTAAAAGAATCAACGTAGGGGCTGATTAATAAGTTCTACAAGAAAGGACCCTCATTTCCTCCTCAAAAACATTAACTCGGTTCGCGACAAACAACTGCTATTGTGCGTAATAATATAAAGAATCCAACGCCAGCCTAATGAAGGGAAAGTACTTTTTCAATGTTCTTATCCAAGCACTAATTTATTTTTTAATTCAAATTGAATTAAACGCCGATAAAACCAATATTTTCTTTAAAAAAATGATTGCGCCGGATTGAAATCTCATTAGTGAGCGGGGACCCTTGACGAGCAATTACTGATCAATCCGCCTCTGCTTATTAATGAGATAGCCTGTCTATTGCTATTTTGCACAGGTGGGCCTATTGTAATAGTGGCAATTACATGTTTCTAATTAAGCTCTTTATAGGTCGCGAGATGCCTCTCTTTTTCTTCCCATCCGCTTTAACGCGTACAATGTGTGGGGGGAAATTAATTGCGTTTGAAGATGGCGCCATCTAGCGATTGTTTTTAACCAGCAATTTACGGATCGATATTATCGTCTTTTTGTATTAGGAGGAAATTAGAAATGAAAGGAATTTGTGAGAAGCGGCAGACGCGATGATAATTCGCTATATCCAAGACGAAAATCGCTCTGCGTGGAGTCAAGAGAAAGACCGCTCGCGCGCCTGCATTAGGATGGTGGGGAAGAAAAGATGCGAGAAATATTAAATACCAAACATTAATGTTTTGTACAGGGGGGGATTGTTAATCATCATTTTTATCACTGCATCTATCAAACCAATGCGTCAATTAATAAAGCAGCTAAGCACCTATTCACCTAAATCCCGTCAGATTTACGCCGTGGATTTAAAAATCCCCTTCCTTTATTCAAGGACATTTAACCATATTTTTGATGACAAGGGCGGGGCGAATATTATTAAGCCATGAGCGAGCCTTAATCTCAGTTTAATGGATAAGTTACCAATAATTCGATAGTTTCACGCTTCAGGCGCCCAACTTGTATCTATAGTCGCCAATTTCAAGTCGGGGGTTTCTCACTTGGAAACTTTCTAATAAAGTTTCAAAACGTTGATATTTATTATAACTACCGCACGCATTCGTTTTAATTAATTTCATAATTCATTTATTTTTGCCAGGCAGTCGAAACAAGTTAGCGTGAAGGTAAGAAGTTATACAGCGATATTGCGAGAGAGAACGCTAACTTAAATTGAACGTGTCATAAATTGCATTGGTACATTGGGAACTGTTCGGTTAAAGGAACAATTTTTTTTCTTCACGTTCTATTCGCCTCTAGGGAGCTCTACGACCTACGACAACCACCAAAGTGTTGTTTAATAATTCCACCTACCGGCATGGTACTTGTATTACGAATAAAAATGTGTGTGATGAGACGAGTTGAGATGTGGGAGCCTAGCGCTGCAGCGAACATACTGGATGTGCGATATAATGTAACGTTACGCGGCAGCATTTATGAAGGATAACGTCATAGGAAACGGCAAAAGCAGATTAAGGCAGGGGCTTAATAATTATTAATGACGCTCGAAGTATGAATACATATTGCTATTTCAAATATTGATGTTCATATTTGAAGGAGAAAAAGGGGTTTTGCAGTTGCATTTTAATCAACTTCCGGTGCATTATGCATGGACGAATGAAATGAATTTTTTTCAATTTTTTCTTCCCCCCGCTCGTCTAAATACTTAATATGAAAGGTGTAAATTGGATTCGTGAACTTCTTTTTTTTTTGCCCTCGTATCATGGCAACAAAATTCCATAAAATAAAACTTTAAGAACAATCTTTTCTTTTTTTCTGTTTAAATCAACAAAATAACGTCGGTAATGGAGTGCAATGCGTTTTAGAAAATGGAAAATATACAACTTTTTGGTATGACTTTCTAGCGACCTGTATCGGAGTCCGACACGCCTCAAAAAATAGGAAGTGGGTTATTTAATTTTTTTTTTTTTTTGCGTCGACTCGGTGTAACGTCACATATAATCATCACGTACGTGACCGTGACGGAATGTAAGGGCTTCGCATATGGGTGGAGACAAGTTCACGTAATCATAATGGAAACTGCTTTTTTTTTTTTTTCTTTTCTTTTTTTTTTTTTTTGAAATTATGATTAAATAATTGATTTCCGCTTTACTTGTTTTTTTGAATGGCGTAAAGGAAGATGGACGTAAGGGCGTCAAAAAAAAATTTTTTTGTTTTCGCTCGAATTCACAATCGATTTAAAAATGTATTTTATAAAGTGACATCCTCCCACCCCTTTTCCCCATCAGTTCCTTTAATCTATCTTCTGCTCTGAATTTGTAAGAGCGAAGAAGACGGAGAAAATTGAAAGTAAACAAAAATGTACAAGTTAATCATTTCTGATACTTTTAACATTTTTTCTCCCCCTTTTAAATATAAAAAAAAAAATTTAAAGAAAATATTATCACTTACTAATGTCGGTGGTTCCATTGGGGGTCCTCCGGGATTTTCAGCGTGGTTGGCGTCTCCTGATGGTATTAAAGGTTTGCGTGATTCGGCCATTTTCTGAAGGTTTTGGAAACGAGTTTTCCTCATTTGGATACGTTTTCCTAAGTATCCCACGGTTGCGTATTCCAAAAGTGAAGCGAACACCATGACGAAACAAGTACCTAAGAAAATATCGATACTCTTGACGTAGGAAATTTTTGGGAGAGCTGCGTTGGTGCTGGACATGAGAGTGGTCATTGTGAGCACAGTGGTCACTCCTAAAGACACACGAGCCGGTGTGGCATTTCGATTGAGCCAGAAAGAGACCCAGGAGATAACGACGATCAAACTGGATGGGATGTAGATTTGAATGAGATAGTAGCCCATACTGCGGACGAATTGAATTTCACAAGCCAGACGGGAATAGTTGCCTAAAAGATGGCAAATATTTAAATTAAATAATTTGAATGTTTATTAAATTTCTAAGGGAAAAAGAGCGAATTAAAAATAATTAAAGACTTAAACCAAAAAATTATAAAATGCCTAAATGAAAATAATAAATAAAGTAGATACAGTAAATCCTAATAAATACAGTGGTTAAAAATAACAAATTACATTTTAAACAAATAACTAACCTTTCAAGTCTAACGCTAAGGATTAGAAATTATAGGTTGAAAATTTATTTCAACTAAAATTTAAAAATGCTAGTTAAACCTTATTGAAAAATTAGAAATAATAGTAACTAACATGTTTTTCTAATAGGTTTT
>JAQGAY010001093.1:0-16749 GCA_034698085.1 Polydesmus angustus | reverse complement strand
TACAAATTAATAAAATGTTTTAAAAAAATATTAATACTATATTCAACGGGTATATAACATTTATTTTTCCTTAAATATCTTCTAACTACTCGTACTTGTGTTTCACTTCTGGCGTGCGTGTCAACCACACACCCTCTTGTTTACATAAATTTCAGTTAATTTCGCTCAATTTCATTAACTTAATTTGTAAAAAATTAGAATTAGATGCAATTAATTAATCGCGTTTTGCCTTCTGATTTCTTAATCTCACTTTTAACTAAAATCTACTGTAAGTGGGATTAAATAAACCTTAAAAGTCGTGGGGGATGGCATCCAAATATAACTTAAAGGTGAGGTGTGGGTTAGAGCCAGAATGAGATGAAAATCCGGGTCTGTCCGTGAAGCGCGGGTGTATTTTTGCGCGGCGTATTAATTCGTATTAAAAACTCGCTGATGGGTTTTGTGTGAATGAAGTACGTCAACACAATTGTTGTTTACTTATTCAAAAAAGCAACGCCGGTTCCACGCTTAATTAGTTTGCGAATGGCGTCTTTGGCGTTTCATCGCTTTCCCGCGCACTATTTTTAGACGCATATTTTATTATGATTATTATTAGAAAAAATATTTATTCTCGAACGAAAAATACGCGGTGAAAATTTTCCGTCAAATTTTCATTCGTTGCTAAATTGAATTTTTAAATGCTGGTTTATTGTAATTGACGGTGAACGAAGCTTTCATCTTCCTTAATAAGTCTTATTGTCTGTTCTATTCCAAGTAGGCCTACATTACAAGGAAACCTCAGAATAAGGAAATAAATTCTATACCGGTATAGATTATTTTCATGAAATTTGCTTTTTGGTTTCTTTTATTCCATTTTATTTTTCTTTCCAAATTTAAAAAAAAGGAATGAAACATTTTGCAATCAGCAGCGGCTCCTATTTTGCCAAATGAAATTTACCTTCGCAGTTTACAACAAAAATTAAATAATGAACTTTAATGTTAAGAATTTTCGGTCCGGAAAAATTCGGAAGTCGGAGTTTTCGTTTTATTTCAAAGAAGATGTTTTTAAATATCACCCAAAAATAATGCTATTCAACAGATTGTTTTTAGGTTGTTAGATAAAAATTAATTTTTTATGAACAGTTTTTTAAGAATAGTTTTTGAATGCAGCTAGTACTGAATGTACCTAATAGCTGCATTCAGAAACTATTAAAAGGCATATTTAAGACCAAAAGTAAAAGTATTATTGCAAGGACAATTTAAACTTTTGGACAATGTTCACTTAAAAGATAGAAGCCCAAAAAATATTTTGAATTGCCCTTGCTACTTTTACTTTTGGTCTTAAATATGACTTTTGATATTATGTTTCTGAATGCAGCTATTGAAATTAATTTTGCACAAGCAATTAATTACTTTTGAAACAATGGAAATAAATTATTATTACCGTGCATGATTGTATAAAAAAAACTTAATTTTAATTTAAAAAAAAAAAACAGCAAAGCAAAACTAGTGAATTCAACGTTTTCCCTCATCTCAATATTAATTGAATTTCATTCAGCGTATTATAAATAATTATTTTTGAAGGGAGGGGGAAAAAATAATAACATTTAGAGAAATTCATGACGTGCGCTATTAAGGGGGGTAATTAAATAACGCTAATTAAAAAATAATTAAATTTAATATTTTGACATGGAGCGGAACGGAAGTCAAATCAATTACAGTACGTTACGAATAAATTATATTATTGAAAAATACCACAGTTGAATTTATTTGAACTTCCAATAAAAATTAGCCTGCTTTTCGCTTTCAATCGGTTTTTTTTTTTTTTCAGAAGGAAAATGGTAACATTTTAATTCCAAAATTATTACGAAACTTTAAAAATAAATGTGTTATTTATTTATCGTTAATTGAAAATGATGACGGCACTAAGTAAGCTACTTGCCAATTACTCGGTCCGTCTAAACCTAGCTTTAGGAGTGTAATTATGAACTTTAAACTGAAAAATTTATCAGTTTTATCGATTATAGAACACAGAATAATTAATTCAAACAATTTTATCTACCGGTAGTCGAATAAGTTTATTCACTCAATTAATATTTTTTTAACTAATCAAATATCAAGGCCTTTACTGGAAATATTTCCATTCTTTACAATTTAAACTCTTTTTTTTTAAAAAAAATTGAAAAATGTTAGGTTAGAATCTACCTCCTACATGATTTTTGTTTGAAATTCGTTTTTTCCTTTGAATCTTTTCATTTGAATTTCCTTATTTAATATTTTTTTCTAAAATAAATAAATTTTAACTTGTATAAACTTAAATAAATTGCTAAAAAAAAACTATTTTTTTTCTTTTTAAAATTTTATTATAAGATTTTATTGGAATTAACGAGCAATTTCAGTTGTTTAGTTTCGAATTCTTTAAACTTAATATTTGCCTAAGAAAATTGCTGTTTGCTGTATATAATAATCACGCTCTAGAATTGAAAAAGCGTTTCAATCGAAATTTCTATTGAATTCCGGAAATTGCTTTAATGTCATTGACTCAACTCGATCACACACATCTTTTAACCACACCATCTCCGAAAATTACACTAAATGCAGCGTAAACATTAATCATTTCGTACACGAGACGAAAGTTAGCAGAGCCGGCGCAAAATTATTTTGGCCTTAAACTACAGTATTCGTCTTCTTAAATTACTGCGCCCTACACCTAAGAAGGGACCTTTTATTCTTATACAGAGAAATCCGGCCTTGAACGGGGATTCGTCATTTTTCTTTTCTGAAAGTCGGGTTAACAATCATTTTGTACGTTGCAAAAGAGGCGCGTGAGCGGGATAGAAGGTGACGCGTACGTGCACTTTAATTTCTAGTGACAAACGACGACGCGTGTCACTTCAATTCCGCACTGTTTGGCGTTACATTTGATGTTCGGATACGAGTCCATTAGAAAGCAAGAATTAAGTTCTATAGTAATCACCTTTTATTAAGGTTTCATTCAAAATAAAAGATGATTATTTCGGATATTTCTTAGGTTTGAAATTCACCTGAGGAAAATTTTTACGGCTTTTTACTGAAGGAATTTGCCCGTTTGTTGGTTTTTTTTTGGTACCGAGAATAAAATTTATAGGCTTGCACGCACTTATAAAAGTTATTTAATTATTCAAATTTAGTAAATAATAAAATTGAAGGGCTAACAGCAATAAGCACATAACTCAATTTTTTTTACTTTTTGAATTAAAGGATAAAAGAAAGCGCTCTATCGACTTGTACAAAGTTTATGAACTTGTGGGTTTTTATATTATTCAACAAAATGAGTGGGTTTTTTTTAGCAAATAGGGAGATAGCACAAGGAAATAGTTTTAAAATTAAAGATAAAAATTTTAGTTTAACTTAATTCTCAGTTTTATTTTATATTACTAAACCATAACGTTAGAAATATTTTTCCGTATGTATTCGTACATAAAAATACATTTTGATTCTGAAAATAATAATTAAACTAATAAAATCGTCGATATATTATTATTATTATCGGAACCTATTATTTTGTTTATGTTGTTAAGGGATAAAATCATGTGCGAAAAGAAAAAGGCATTTGAAACGTGGGATGAAAAGATTGTTTTCGATTATATTGATTGTTGACGATGTATTTTTAATGCGCGATAAAATAGCATTTCAGTACGGTATCTAAATAATAAAAAAAAAAAAGAGAGATGGAACTCGAGAATCGTCGTTTTGGGATTTAAATAAGCTCATAAAAAATGGTTTAATCCTTCGAAAATCGATTTTCCAAACACGAAAATACAATTTGTCACTTGCCAACCTTAAAAAAAATTTGTTTCCTCGTCGATTTTATGCGCAAATTCTATCTTGTTTATTTACTTTGTTTATTTAATACTTTATTTTTAATTCCATTCTGAAAAATATTCCTCATTTGATTATTATTTTTTTTTTCTCTCGAAAATTTGCGATTTAATCGTTTTTAGATGTCATTTTGAGTTAGTATTAAAGAAGGAATTAAACTGTCAGAAACAATACGCTAATTAATTTAAATTTTTAAATTATTTTGACGTTTTCAAAGCTTAGATCAATTTTTTTTTTTTTAATGTTTATTTTTAATATTATCGCAGCAAATATTAACTCTTAAAATAACTTCGAGCAGACGAAACAGAAAAATTGTTATTAATAGACAGTTTGCGGTTGAGATTTTTTTCTCGTTCTTACGCTTAATTCCACTTCTTATGTCGTAAAACTTTGAATATTTATTTTTATCATAAACAAAAAAAATTGGAAATTAATTAATTTTACAGCTGTAATGACGCCATAAATTAAAAATACAAACGCAATAATTATTCTTGTCATAAATTTATGATCTTATAATATAATTCTTATGACGTAATAAGCATAAGAACAGGCAAGAAAGACAGCAAAATACAGTATATTCCGTTTGGTTGTTACTTTAAGTTCCAATATCTGGTTACGAAACGTTCTAAAAGATTCGGTATTATGGTATCCGTTAATCTGTCAATTAAACGTTATTAGAATAATTTGTTTACCTCCTCCGTATTCGTTAAACGCTATAAAAGGAGCTTTCCCATAACCGATTGACGCTATGAAAGACTTCCCTATCCCCTAAACGTTATTAGAACAAATATTTTGGGTGCATCACATTCGCAAAACGCAATAAGAGAGGTTTCCAGATTTGTTGTATCCGCTAAATGCAGTTTTCCTATTTTATTATATCGATTTGTCAATTTTACCATATCCGCTAAACGTTACTTGACTGTTTTCTGGGCATTATCATACCTACTAAACGCATACTCAACTTTATAATATCCGTTAAAAAAAAATTTAGAACGTTTTTTGGACTTTATCGTATGCGCTAAACGCTATAAGAGAGTTTATTTAACTTTATCGTTTTTGCTAAACGCTAGTAAAACAATTTTTATCGATTCTACCGTATCTGCTAAATGTTATTTGACTATTCGCCCCCGCTAAACGCTATAAGAGATTTTCTTCGACTTTGCGGTATCCGCAAAACGCTATTAGAACAATGTGTCAGCTTTACTGTATCCGCATTACGCCATAAAGAATTTTTCTTAGCTTATCCGATAAACGCCATAATACAGATTCCTCAGCTTTACCGTGATTTTTTGATTTGCCTTCGCTCTGACGTCATTTCTTTAATTAAATTAGCGTAGGTTGAGTCGCTTGATTTGACGTAAACAATAACTCAGGTGTAAATTATTTTTGATCCGGTAAGAAATTCTCGAAAGAGTTGAATGCGATTCCTCGCTATTGCAATTCGGGCTTAGTTTTTTTTTTTTTTTTCATTAAATCGTAAAAGCAAAATGGTCGTTTCCGTTGCCAACAAATTCAGTTAGTGACCCATCTCTGTCTTTCACTCACTCACTCCTTCCCTCTCTTTTCCCGCCATTCCGACATTAATTTCATTTTTTTTTCTTTTTTCGTTTTCTCTCACTCCGAAATTCAGTTTCACTTTTGACGTTAATTGTTGGTTCTTGTATCCGGGAGATATCGATTTCTACCTCCTGTGACGTCACCCTCACCAATCCCCCCATAAATATAATATCACGATTTTTGTTCAAAGATTGACAAAAAGTGAATGTGTAGCGAGACATATGTAACGAACATGTTGATTTAGATGCAGGGAAATATCGATACAACGAAATGCGGCAGAATTCTCGCTACGAAATCTATTACAGTTTAATGTGATGTTGATGTACAGTACTGACATTTGATGTTAGTGACTATACACGGTGCCCGAGAAAAAAAATCCGGATTCTACTGAATTACAGTAGTACACTAATCCTTTTAATAATGGTCTAAATATTTTAAGGATACCGTACATGAAAAAAAACTTTTACTATAATGAGGTTTTTTAAACATTAAACTGTTTTATTCTGTGTTTAAAATATTCTCTTACGGCCTGGCCTCAACACGCGCAGCACTATAAGCATTATTTATACCCACTGCATGGTACACGGCGTAAAAAAAGCAATGGGGGAATTCTGCGACATTATATAAGGGCAACCGAAAAATACATACAGTATTACCAAATTATAATTAATACATAAATAAAGGTATGAAAAATTTGAAAAATTCCCAAAATATGCAAAAAATGTTTTTGAAATTGGTTAAAAAACCGTGTTATTTCAAAATTTCTCGTGTAAAAAGAGGATGAAATTTTATTTTGAAACCGTGTTATTTCAAATTCGTGTAAAAAAATTCCGTGTAAAAACAGTACCGCGGGTGTACACGGTTTTAGTCTTCCTCGAGTGTGTTTCTTTGTCGCAGTAATCGCTGAATAAATTGGCAAGCACATTCTTGAACGCAATCAGAAAGTATCACTAAATTTTTACGTCGATGGTTCCATGCCCAATTGCCTATAGACTGGAGACAGGTGGTTCATGTATGATACCTGAAAAAGGGCCCGAAAGCAAACGTTAACTGGTTTTCTTAATTACTCAAGTGTTCCTTCGAGTTGGGAACCCATAAGTCCTAAGGTTAAGGTTGGGTCAATTGACTGCCGAAATAGCGTTGATTTTGTTGACCACTCCTAAAACGCAGCGGAACCAGCAATAAACTAAAGATGGGCGACGTAGACGAGAGATGACATTGTCAAGGTGGGCGATCCATGACATTTTGCCATCGAAAAACACGTCGAGAATGCGCAAGATGATGACAATAATAATAGTAATATCGACACCATTCAGTATAACGACTGTGCCCAACACCTCTGACAGATGGCCGGAAAAACTGTATGCTCGATATCAAAGTGAAAAATGCATTTAAAAAGTGAAATTTCAGTCGTTTTATTTAATTACATATTGTTTTTTTTTTTATACGTGGTATATAAAAAGTTTTTTTTAACAAGTTGAAAAATTTCGTTGTATCGACATTTCTTTACCTTTATTTATTTTTTTCCTTTTTTCTAAAAAATCAAATGCGAGGCGGCTACGGGTTCGGTGTCGACTGCGCTGTTGGTTTCTCCAGGGATGCTCGACAAAAAGTGTAAACAAGATATTTTGAAGGGTGTAAATCTGGGGACGCCATCTTCTAATGCGCTTCACCCGCGCCGCGCGCTTTATTATGACGTCACTTTTGACGTCTTATTGAAAATTGATGACTGTTCAACAACAACAACCGCGTTTTCATCAACTAACCGGACTTTCGCTTATCCGGGGCTTTTTCTTCACGCGCACATAGGGCTGAGAAGGCAACAGAATTAAGGTAACAGTTTCTAGTAAAGGATTATAAAGTTTAGTAATTGATTTATAAGGTTTAGTAAACATTTTTAGGAAATTTTAAGATGCTTTTATAAGAAAATTAACTTTTTTTTTTTTTTTTAAGAAAATGCACAAATTTTTCCATTGTTTATTTACGGATTAATTTCCATCTTTTTCATTGTATCAATATGACGTCAAATTTTCCCCGCTTTTTTTTTTTTTTTTTTTTTTTTTTGAAGATAAATTTTGATGTTTGGAAAAAAAATTTGGAAGGTCGTTAAACCGATCTTTTTCCGCAACAATAAAATTATTACGGTGTTATTTTGTCGTTTTATTATTCATTTTCTACTCATAAAATCGAATTTTTTTTTTTTTTTTTTTTTTTGATTTTTATTAACTTTCGATTATCCGAAACGCTTTAACCGGGTTTTCAATCACCGCAACTCCCCCCGTACTCCCCTTCTCCCTATCTTTTCCATTCAACTTTTGTACTCGACTTAAAGGTTTATGACTTGTTCCGTGCCATCATTTCCCGCTTTTTACAGGCTCAACATTATTTTCCGATAAAAATATCGAAAAAGTCCTCTCGCGCTCTCCATCACTCTTTCATTCTCTCTCTCCGGTGTGGTTGGTGTGAGTGATCGATAAAACGGCAATCGTTGGGTGCAACCACCATCGAATCATCGATCGACTTTCACTAACTCAAACTCTGTGCAAATCTATATTTTCGGAAGATGCATCATCCACATTTTTCTATACCGTACCGTATATTTGCCCATTTTTTTTTTTTTTTTTCGTTTTCTACCCCTTAAGATATTGTTAAAATGGCGTGAGTGGTCTGCGCCTGCAAAAAAAAAAAAACTGTCAAGAGGCAAATGTCGATATAACGAAATTCTGGCTCAGTGTATCATTTTCTTCGGTTTTATCCCAACATTCTTTGGAAATAAATGTTGCCAAATATTGGTTTGATTACTGAACTCAAAGTAAGATTCACTATGCTTAATGAGGGGGGAAGTATGCTGTATTTAATTAGGAAATTATTAACTTTACTAAATTTGAAAGAAAAATCTCAAAATTTTATAGGAGAAAGTGTTAAATTTGTTAAGAGAATTTTGAAGTAAAAATCTCTAAATTTATGGGAAAAACGAATAAATTTAATTAAAAACTCGCTAAACTAATAAAAAAAATGGCTAAACTTAAGGAGAAAGTTGCAAATTTGTTGGAAAAATGACTAAATTCAACGGGAAAATTGCAAATTTGTTGGAAAAATGACTAAATTCAAATGGAAAATGACTGATTTGTAATGAAAACTCCCTAAATTGTTAATTAGATAGAAAATTGACTAAATTTGAAGGAAAAAAATCCCCTTTTTTGGATGAATAAGAAATAATCATTAAATTTGTTGGGAAAATCACTAAATTTGTAGGAAAAAATGCTAACTTTGCTGGATAAATTATTAATGTTTCTGGAAAAACTAATAAATTTGTTTAAAAAAATTAATAAATTTGTTGAAAAAATTAATAAATTTGTTGAAAAATCTAATAAATTTGTTGAAAAAATTAATAAATTTGTGGAAAAAATTATTCAATTTATTAGAAAAACCACTACACTGTAAATGTGATATAAAAATTACTTACTTTGTTGAAAAAATTCCTAAATTTGTCGAAAAAAACCCCTTAAATTCGTTGGAAAAATCACTCAGCATCGAAAAAACAGTTCCATGCAAGATAAATAAACTGTAATTTCGGCGATCAATTCGAGTTGTCCGTATTCTATTTTCTTCAGTTTTGAAAGTTTTTTTTTTTTTTCTGTGTAAAGAGAATGTGTTTGAATCGACGTTCGTTGTATCGACATTCGATAGCGATACATGTCAATTTTTTTCACCATCTCATATTTTTTTTTTATAATATTTTTTTTGATAATAAAAAAAAAATGCTAGGGGCAGCGAAATGAAATTGGCCATTGTCCAGTGACCTGTGAGTGACCGCGGCGTCAGTTACGTGCTTAATCGTGGACAAAAGAAAATAGCAGTTGTCGCTGATAACACCGACAAAAAAAGTCTTTATTTAGTGGAGAAATAAATAAATAAAAAAAAAAAAAAAAAAAAAAATTCGAAAAAAAAAATATATATACCGGTATATGGTCTTAATTTTTTCTCCAAAAGTGTTGGAAAATGTTGTATGGAAGTGATAAAAGGCTTTACTCGGGTTGGATGGTATGCAGTGGCTGCGGCTGCTGCTGCTGCTGCTGCGGTTACTCCCATCCATCGATCGATCGGGGCCAATCAATTTTTTTTTATTCGATATTGGCGATAAAGTTTACATAAAGAAAACGCGCACTAACCGCAGCGCATTTTCTTTACTCTTATTTATAGAATTTAGTCCAAGTTTATAAATACAGTAATTAAGGAAGATAAATAAAATAGGATGAAAATGCCAAAAAGGAAATTTCATGAAAAACAGAATTTAATTTGTTTAAAAAAAAAATGAATTAATAACAACCAGTTTTTTTAAACATTTTTCATATTTGTTATTTTTAAAATACCGGTAGCACCGAAACAAATTATTCTGAAAAACTGAATATTTTTTAAATGAAATACCGGTACTGTATTAAAAAAATGTTTAAGAATTTGATGTTATAAAATGTGATTTGGACACCTGCCAAATGTACACCTGAGCAATCATTTTATCTGCCGTGTTGCGAGCATTTTTTGCACCAAACTTAATTAAATGGCACTTCTATTCTTTTTTTGGCAGCTATAGGCAGTACATACAGTCCTTTTAAAGAAAAATGTTACAATTTTTTAAAAATGGCTTTTTCAGTTGTTTTTAATTTCAAATTCCTTATTTATTTTTCTTAATCAGCTTTACGTTTTAGTTTCATTTAGTTGGCTAATTTATGATTACATAATTAATTATTATTTACAATTTATTCCTGCTTTTTGGATAATTGAATGCTTTTCCGATTTAACGAGAGTTTTATATTTTCTTAATCAATGATTGGATTTTCTGCCTTAATTAATATATTTTTTTTTGTCTTATGTTTTATCGGATTTATATGAGTATGTGATAGTTTAATTCTGATTTAGTGAACTATTTTGGTTTATCTAGTGTTTCTTCGTATTCAATGAGTGGCTTTTTCTGTTTTGGAGTGGTTGCCCTAGCTTAGAGAGTGTTGTTACGTTTTCAATGAGTGTTTTTCTTTCATGTTCTAGAGTAGTTTTTCGGGTTTATTGAGCGGTGTTTTTATTTAATAAATAATTTTGGTTTAGCGAGTGTTTATTTTTTTCGCTTCTGATTTTGTCAAGTGTCAATTTTTGTATTTAAGTACGTGTTGTTTTTTTTTTACTTAGTGGACTAATTTAGTTTAGTGAGTATATTGTTCTAATTCAGAGTGTTTACATTGACTTATTGAGTGGTTTTTTAGTTTGTGATAATTTTTTTCGCTAATTTAGTTTAGTACGCTTCATTTTTCGTGCGCTCTTTATAAACTTTCGAATTAACTTACGATAGTCGGTGTTTTATGGATTTAATAATGGTTTAGTATAGCGGTTTAAAGAACGATTTAAGCTTAGTACAGTACGTGATTTTGTAGAGCTCACTCGCTGCCCAAATGGATTCCACTCAACGCCAGTTTCATTTCCGGTTGTAAGATGAAATTTCTACTCCAATCGAGTTTTAATAAATTTCCCCCTAAAAAAATACAACTCTTAAATACTGTATGTAAGGGTTTTTTTTTTTTTTTGGATTTATATGCAAGTGTAAGTGCGTCACTAATCAAAAATTATTAAAAAGATAAATAAAACAATAATTGGCGTTAAATTTATTACGACGAGAAAAATTAGAAACGTTGTAACTGTCAAATCAATGTAGTCGGCACGCGCCTAATTCAATTAATGAAACATTTTTATGCTAATATTTAAGCAGTTGAGCAGAAAGAGTGGAAATATTTTTATTAATCGATTGGAGTTAAGCGCGATTTTGACTTTTAAGTGGGCTTTGTTTTATATACAAAGTTGTTTTCTACACGAATTAATACAATTCAATATTAAAATTAAAATTATTACGTATCTTTAAAGTACAATTTTGGTTTGTTTTTTTCCGAACACGGTGTATGAAACCTATTTACTTAGCAATTTTCAATATTAAAAGTTGATAATTAAGTATCAAGAGTTTTACGAATGGTGACGTGTGTTCCGAAGGAGAAAAACACTCTTGATCTATAAGTTAGAGAAAATCTTTCTTGTTTTTAAGAAAATTGCTGTTATTTTTAAGAACAACGTTTTTTATTTTCAGGAAAATATTTCTTATTTGAATATCGTTTTTATTTTTAATGAAACCGCTCTCATTTTAAGAAAACCGTTTTTATTGTAAAAAAAATTGATTTTTATTTACGGTACATATAAAAAATCGTTTTTACAATTTATTAAGGATAGTTTAGTGAGGAACATTCATCTTTTATTTATAGATAAATAACAAAATAATATTTTTAATAACAAATAAAATTTAAAAGATTGATAAAAAATGAAATGTAAAAGGCAAAAATAATAATAATAACAACCGTGTATTATTATAAAAACTGACATCGCATAAACAAAAAAAAATTTGATGTTTCATAAAAAAATACAGTACCGTAGCAATATAATATATCTAATGTTTCATTTTGTATTTGGAAACTGTCTTTTGGGAACGATACATCTCTCTCCCTCTCGAAAAAAAAAACGCCAATTCCAAAACACTCAACAAAATTATCCATGTCCCTAACATATTTTTTTATCCCTAATATAAATTTTTTAAAAAAAATAAAATATAAAATAAAACAATAATAAACTATAAAACAATCGATAATAAAGAGGTTCCGGTTAAAGTTTTTCTCTACTACCTTAACTTAACCGCTCTTCTTATGAATTGCGATTTTGACGTCATTTTTTTTTTTTTTTTTAAGTTTAGAAAATTATTATCTTTTAAAAAAAAATTCTAAATAATTTTTTTCAAAACTTTCTTAAAAATATTTGTTAACTTTCCTAAAAATGGAATTTGATTGGCTGAGGTTACAAAAGCGCGAAAATAATCCTAATTTTGCACCAACATTGTTATCTTTGGAATTGTCCTATTAAAACGTTTACGAATAAATTATATCGGACGTAACGAAATTTACATAAAATACACTCGCCGAAACGTATTTTTTATTTGCTTACGTTCGAGCGATTTAATAAATTTCTATTTTATTTGAGCTATTTATCTCACTAAACTTCGCAACACTGACGCGTTGTAATGTACTGAAGTTGTTGCGGTTTTCTCCGCAGCATCAGCAGCGGCAAAAACAACCTCCGTCGTTCAATGTGCCTTACAAAAATTTAATCAGAAATTTGCGCTAAGATTTATCGTGAATAATTTGGAGTTGCAAGCTGCTACAGGAGCAGAGGAAAGGAAAAACTAATTTCACTACACGTGCATTCGTACACGTGTGCCTACACGTTCCATGATATTAACTTATTATACATTATTACTTCGCTCGTACTAAATGAGCAAAGGTGAAACGTTTCTGTCGCCATCGTTGTTTTCGTTCGACTCGAACCATTTCAACCGCAACTTTCTCTATAACAGCAGCGGCAACGTTAGCCTTTAATCAGCTGCGACCCTCGCCAGGGCCGGATACACTTAGTCTTGTCTACAGGCCCTCTAAAGCTCTCGTTTCTTAACCAAATTACATGTACAGTAAAACCCGGTTATAGTGCGGTTCAAAAAAATTAGATAAAAAAAAATTTTGGAGTAAATGTTTCATTTCACTAAGGAAATACTGTACTTTAAATTACATTTTTAACATTTCCCGGTTATAGTGCGAAACCGCTTATAGTGCGAATTTTTTTCGGTTTCTTGAATCGCACTATAACCGGGAAATGTTAAAAATGTAATTTAAAGTATTTCCTTAGTGAAATGAAACATTTACTCACAAATATTTTTTTTTATCTAATTTTTTTGGCTTTTCTTTACATACATACTGTAATTGACACCAAAAAAATGCCCAGAAAGTTCACATTTTTAAAATTCCTATGCTGTATTTGAAATAAATTTTAAAAAAAAATTATTTAAGTGGAGCGCACTATACGCGGGTTCGCACTTTAAGCGGTTTTTTTAAACACATGCTCTAATGGCGTTGTCCAAGGGACCCGGCAAAAATCGCACTATAAGCGGGCGCACTGTAAACGGGTTTTACTTGTGAAATTCAAAGAAAACAAAATTGAGTGAGAAGTAATCAATTCACTTTCGACAGTACTGTTGTTGTCATATGTACAGCTAATTTGATTTAAACACTTTTTAAGAGGTTTTTTTTACTTGTTTTTACGAATTTGAATGTCGGTTTTTAATTGGTTTAATTTTATTATTTGGGCTTTACGAGTAGAGTGTAGTTGCTGTTTGTTGAACTTTTGAGGATGGTAAAGAAAATTAGGTTTTGGGTTTTAAGGTTTGGTTTCCAATTTAGTCATAGTTTTATTTAACGGTAATTTGTTGATTATTTTAATTAGATTACAGTAGTAACATGAATATTTTATTTACTGACTTTAAAAGTTTATTTTCTCATTTTAGAGATTTTGTTAATGTGCTTATGGGCCGAAGTGGTTTTAATATTTTGAGTTTAGATACGGAGATAATAGATATTGTTTTGGTAGTTTAGATAATGTTTATAGAGGTTTAGTTTCTGTTATTAACGGTTTATATAGGATGTTCGCAGAACTTATCCAATTTTCAAAAATGAATAAATCAGTCAAATTTTATATTTACATTCATCGACATCGCGAATTTTATAATAAAAAACAATGTTTGGATTATGACCTCCCTAACTGATTCGGCACGTGTTAACGTGCTCAACGTAATTTCCATTGACCCTAAGCCAGATGTCGGCTAATGTTCGCCATTAAAAAAAATTTTTTATGATAAAATATTTTTCCAGGATAAAAAATTTTTCTTGTCTAAAAAATTTTTCTTGGATAAAAATATTTTTCCTGGATAAAAAATTTTTCCTGGATAAAAAATTTTTCTTGGATAAAAATTTTTTCTCGGGATAAAAAATTTTTCCTGGATAAAAAATTTTTCCTGGATAAAAAATTTTTCCTGGATAAAAAATTTTTCCTGAATAAAAAATTTTTCCTGGATAAAATATTTTTCCTGGATAAAAAATTTTTCCTAGATAAAAAATTTTTCCTGGATAAAAAATTTTTCTTGGATAAAAAATTTTTCCTGGATAAAAGAAATTTTTTCTAGATATTTTTCCTCAATAAAAAATTTTTCTCGGGTAAAAAAAATTTTTTCTGGATAAAAAATTTTTCCTGGATAAAAATTTTTCCTGGATAAAAATTTTTCATGGATAAAAATTTTCTCGGATAAAAAATTTTTCCTGGATAAAAATTTTTTCTTGGATAAAAAATTTTTCCTGGATAAAAAAATTTTTTTTGGATAAAACATTTTTCCTGAATAAAAAATTTTTCTCGGTTAAAAATATTTTCCTGGATAAAAATTTTTTCTCGTATAAAAAATTTTCCTGTTTTTAGTAGTTATGATTATGTTTAGAAGAGTTTAATTTAAATTATTGAGAGTTTAGATTATGTTTTTAGAATGCAATTGCTGCCACTGGAGATCAGTTGTTCAAAATCTTATTTATGGAGGTTGAGTCAGATGTTAAAAATTGTATTTTTAGAGGACCACTTACTCAAAATTGATTTATAGAATTATTTTAATAGTCAAAACTTTACAAAAATTCAATTCCGTTGTCCAAAATTTGATTGATTAAAGTTCAGTTCTTTTAAACTTTATTTTATACAGGGTCAGTCAGATATTAAAATTATGATTTATAGAAGATCAGTTGTTTAAAATTCAATATATTTTAGCCTCTGCGGTGGGCCCCCTTACATTTCTCTTCCTTAGCCTCAAGCGAAATGGATAATGAATTGAATTTTATTAGCCACTTCTGGAGCGGTTGGAGCCGGAGCTTTTCTTTATTTCAATAGCACCGGAAGTGAAGAGCTGCAAGAAAAAATCCAGCCGCCGCTTTGCGGTCGAGCGACTCGATTAAAACTTTCAACGACATTTAATTACGAAGAAATAAGTTTAGTAGGATCGGAGCGGTTAAGACTGCGCAGACGCTGCTGTTATTTATGCGCGTGTAATGATAGAGGAAATGGAGATTTAAACTGTAACTGGATTTCTCTCTCTCTCTTTTTTTTGGCTATTGATTTTGGATGGTCGAGGAGAGGTTAGCGCTCGGCTGATTTATGGGCTCACCCGCCTAAGCTCGTACTCGCTCTCTCAGCCTATTCAACCTTTTGCACGTGCAGGATAATACAGATGCACGTACACTACGCGTCTCGACGCTCACTTCCGATCAATCATATTTAAGTGGGCGAAGGGATACAGGAGGAGGCACGTACGCGTCCGGAAACTCTCTTCAACCTAAACCGGATCTTTCAAATCTCGCAGAATCATAGAAAACGCTTTTTCCTAACAAAAAATAAATAAATAATATTTTACTGCTAGTTTCGATAATTGTTTATTTCCTCGTTTCCTTTGTTGTTTTTGTGTTTCTCCATTTTTCAGCTTTATTTATTTTGATTGCTTAGTTGTAACTTGTAAGTAACACTAATAATTGTGTTGAATAGCGCCAAAATAAATACCCTCAGCTTAAGCAATTTTGCAGCAGTCGAAAGGGAACCCCACTCAATCCTTTTAATAATTTAAATATTTGGATGACACATGGAAAAACTTTAAGGACATTTTTTAAACATTGAATTGTTCTATTTTGTGTTTAAAATATTCACGTGACTTCCGTTCTCAACACAAGGACTATTCGGCTCCGGACCACTGGTCTACAACTATAGCATGTTTACGAAGGAGCGTAACTTTTAAACAATGAATAAATCAGTAAAACTTTCATGAAAATCTATTAATATTTTTTATTTACATTCATCAGCATCTCCAATTTAATGATGACAAGCAAAATCTAGCATATGACCGCCTTCACTGAGTCGGCACGTGTTAACTCGATCACGCGACACGCGTGCCGTCATCCAACCTGCACCTGCCGGCAGAATCTCCGCATCTGTCACAGAGTTATTGGAAATTTCGTTGAGCGCGTAAACACGTGCCGACTCAGTGCGGGAGGTCATATGCCAGATGTTTTGTTTTAATATTAAATTGGAGATGTTGTTCAATGTATTATAGGAGAAAATTAATGCATTTTCGTTAACATTTGCATAATTTATTTATTTTTCAAGACTTACGTCCTTTCGCGAACATCCTATGGTTTCTTACCATATGCAAAAATTTCTATTTATTTATTTTAATCTGTTATTTTCTTCGTGCCGTATATTTATTAAGTATTTTTATGGTTTTATTTGAAAATTATTTTTTGTTCTTTTGTTTTGTAAATCTCTTCTTGTATCACACCCCATATACCGGGTGTCCGAAATGTAAGTATCCAACTTCCGTCAGTTATTAAAAAAAAACTAGCTAAGATAAAATTTTAAAAA
>JAQGAY010001092.1:0-16749 GCA_034698085.1 Polydesmus angustus | reverse complement strand
TTCGATATACGGCGTTTTGCTTTACGGCCAATTTTCCAGGAACCGATCTAGGCCGTATATCGAGGTATGGGTGTACACTGCATAATGTGCACAATACACTGTGCGTAATGAAACACATGCTTTTACCTAGTTACAATAAAATATATTTACCAAAAGTGAAAATTAATTTAAATAATGTTATTTGTAAGACAGAATTTTTTTATTTATAAATAATTTATTATTAATTTACATGCATTTTTGGTTCATGTAAAATGATTATTTTAAAGCATTTTTAAAGTATTTTCTTTAATTTTTTTTAGAACTGGAACCAATCTACCTTTTTGCCATAGATACAATGTCTTTTTTTACACGATTTCTTTTTACAAGTGTTTTTCTGGAACGTATCCCCCATATTAAAAGAGAATTAGGTGCATAGGATTTAAGTTTCACTTTTATCAGGTGAGTTTCTCGTGCACCCTTTTTTAAACTAATTTTACCAAATTAAAAAAACAGTTACCGTTTTTCAGCTAAAAGCTTAAAATCTTTTACTTTCATACAGCTTTTGTTTGTCCAGTATTGTTGATACACACCCTGGGAACCAACTACAGTTTGTAAGTTTGGATGTTCAATATCAATATTTTCGTATTGTGTGCAATCATCAGAATTTTGATTCGGCCGCCATCCTTTAGGTGGTATAACCTGAAATGAAATATTGTTATTACCGTAGTGTTTTTATTTAATAAAAGTAATTAAATTAGTGATTACCTTAGCTATTCCAGCTTTGTTAGCTCCCATTTTTTCCATTTCAGCTATGTATTTTGGTAGATCTTTAAATTGGTCCCAAGATGGTTGAAACGTCATTATTTTAAAACTTTCTGGAGACCCTGCCATGACATTAAATTCAATTTTGTAGAGAAAAAAACTTTTACTTTGGCAGCAGAAACAAAAATCACAGTCATATCACACACCATTCCATTTTCACAAAAAAAAAAGATTGATTTTACCAGTTTTATGATAGTATCTATAGATGCGATAGTATTGATTGACCCTTATTAATTTATTAATTCAAAACTTGTGGCATTTTTATTAATTATTAAAGACAAAATATTACAAACAAAATTAACTACAAATATAAATAATATTAAAATTTGTAATAATCGACTATAACCAAATGATTACAAAATAAGCAAAACAGCAGGGGAAATATATTTCAAAATGGCGATGTGATTTGTTATACTGGACGGCCAACAATCAAGGATAAAAGTCAAAATTACCTTGGGTAAAAGTATTATTATACAGTATATTTGTGAAATGTTGTTCTTAAAAAAGAACACATTCAAATGAAATGCAATGTTGTTCTTGAAAAAGAACACATTAAAATGAAATGCAATGTTGTTCTTGAAAAAGAACACATTAAAATGAAATGCAATGTTTTTCTTGAAAGAGAACACATTAAAATGAAATGCAATGTTGTTCTTGAAAGATAACACATATGACACTAGTAGTTTTTTTTAAGACAAAGTTTATTGTTGTAAAATTGATGTTATTGATTTTGTTCCAGAAATTATTGACAAGAAAAGTCTGATTATTGCGTCGGCATGAAAGTCAGTATCAAATTCTTTCTCTGTTAATTATTTCAAATTTATCCAGTGCTTTTAGGTACAGTTTTTATGAACTATCAAAGAACGGCTGTTATTTGCCTCACCTAAAAAAACACAGTGCAGTTATTGCAATCAAGCTTTCCAGTATTATCATAAAGCTATTCAATATTATCTGCTAGGCTATTCAATTTTGATAAAGAAACAGCACTGCTGTAGAACACTAACAAGCAAAAAGAATTAATTTAGTTTATTTAAAGCTGATAACGTTTAGTATAAGCGTTTTTGGCACAGCGAACACAACAATAAGGACAAAAAGTGGCGGTTTTAGTTGAGAAAGTTATTCAAGAAAAGCGGCCAAGAATCATACAACCTGAAGGAAAAGCGAAAGCCGATAAAATGACAGATTATTATTTAAGTTTTTACACGTACGGTATTTCTTTTTAGATTACATCTCGATGGTAGTGCGCTTATGTTAAGCGTAGCAGATAGTTATATTTTTGGAGTTGTGTGATTCTGTAGAAATTATAAAAGCTCTCATTGTACATTTTAGTAATTTTAATTATCAAATCTGGTTAGACAAGGACTCGGTAAATTTATTTTTGTTATTATTTTTTTAAAAAAATGTTTAGACTTGTTGAATTCTTGCTTCAATTTTTTTTTGTATGTCTTCGCATTGAAGTTGTTCCCACGTTAATAAGGATATTCCTATTTGATACTCCCGAAATATGCCACAATTAGGCCCTATTACATTGTCATTTTTTCAAAACTGTAGATTTTTAACATCATTATGAACTTCTACCCTTGTGAAAGGTTGGGCCATTTGTTTTAACGTTTAGATATTTGAAGACATTCTTCTGTAGATAGATTGCCTACGCTAACTTTCAAATACTCTTGTATCCATTTTGGTAATTTCTCCTTTTTGTCAGCCCTTGAAAGCCTCTAATTAAAAAGTTTTCACTTGTTATTTTAGTAAACAGCAGCTTATTTTAAAATTTTAGAAATTTAAAAATGCTACCTTAAGTATTTTACTTAATGTGTAAACCTTTTGGAATTTTTAACATAACCACTGCTCGTCCATAGTGATGATCTAAGATAAAAAAATAATAAATTTCATAATAAAAGAATACGGTATATAAAAAAAAATAAATTACCAAAATCCACTCCGGAAACTTTTCCTCTGGCAACTGAAAGCAACTTAGCCCCACGTCCACTTTCGCAATCCTTTCAGAAATATTAAGAATTAGCAACAATATTAAAGGATTTAAAGTCTGTTCTACCTTGGCATATTTGTGTATAAAATCATACTTGTGTCCGATGCATCAGGAGTTTCAATGAATAGCAATTTATACTTTTGAATTACCGGTATATCAATTATATCTTGCCACCACATTTTCCAAATAAGCGTAGCTAGTAAAAAAAAAAACTACTCCATCGGGTACAATAATTGTTACCAACTCCACCAGCTAAGATAATTAATTGCTCAATATAGAATTCAGGAGGAAAAAATATTCTAGAACCTTACAGATATCCTCTCTGGATTCAAATTTACACTTGAATCCCACTTGATCATTGCCTTTACTAACAATCTATAAGATAGTGAAATGTAATTAGTTTAAGCTAAACTATAAAGATTCATCCATTTAAGTTACCATCGGACAAATGCAAGGTATAGCCAGAGTCATTATAAATGAAGCCATCGAAACAGGATGAAAATCGAGTATTTTTGGATTCATATCTAGAGGTGAAAGAGTCTAAAATAAAATAAACGGTTAAGTTATGAATTCTTAGTAATGCAATAAGAAAAATAATACTCCTGAGGTTATTATATAACATCAGTTTCAAATCTGTTGAATACTATCCAAAAAACTAAAGTGAAATATCGGATTGCTAATACTGTAGTGGCGTTAGACTTATCGTCGAAGGGCTCAACAATAATAGCAAACCCTGTAATAAATAATATAGTTTTTAACTGAGAAATAATCGAGGTTTAAATGCAATTACCTTACGTGTATGTGTTAACCAGTGTGGCAAAATTTGCCAGCATCGTTAAGGACCAAAAATTAGTTAGATCTGCTATTTCTAAAGTTCTTACAAGTCATCCCAGTCTTTCAGTACAAAACCTGCAATATTTATTAAAAACTGAAATATTTCAAGTTGTTCCAAAATCTGACACCATATTTATTAACTTAAAGGTTTTCTTTCAATACACACTTTCTGACTAATATCTTTTAAAAATGAAGCTGGCCTTTCTTGGACTACATTTTGTACCCGCAATCTGGTTTTCATAAATATTTCTAATAACCTTTTAAGAAATGCCACAAAGTGTTCAGCATTTCTAATATTTTCCGGAACGGCCTCTGTAATAGAATAAATATTAACTTTCTCTCGCAAATAAAAAACGCTTATTACAACCTTTTAATACTTCATCAGGAAGAATGGGATTTGATAAAACAACGTCAGTTTCCCTTAAAACATTTGCTTCGCAAAGTCCTTCCACCAATCTTGAATATTCGTTCTGCAACCTCGCAATGTCCGTTTCTTTCCATATAAATTATTGCATTTATAGTTATAGAATTAATTACAGAAAACCACCAATCATCCAGTGCTTTTTTTTTCTAAGAAAATTATTGCTCACGAACTCATTGCATTTTCATTTTTTATTTTTATCTATTAAATATTTTAGTAAAAAAAAAGCACGGATAAAACCACCTAAATCACTATAATACTTACGCTGTGATTTTTTTAGACTGTACAATCATCTAAATTGTTACTACACCTTTCCAAAGTGTTTCTGGTAATATTTACACTTAAAGAACATATGCAAACGTTATCTGCAAGAGATTAATTACTGGTAAATATTTTTTTTGCGTCGTCTAAAAATGTTAATTACCTTTTACCAATATTATGAGCCGATCATCAAAAACTACCACACTATTTTTGGACAATTATTCTTTAGAGACTTCAGCTATTTTAGGATCCAATAGATAATGATAACTGTATACAACCACGTTTGCATGTAGATAAAATTTACCTGTTAGATAAATCAAGGACAAATGCTTAAAATATCTCATCAATAAATAAATTCAACATAAGGTTACTTTACCTTCTCAATTTCTGGTACTGTTCTTGAACAATAAATTAATTTTGTTAACTCCGAAGGATTTTCTTTTTGGTACGCGATTATTAGTTTTGCCTCTTCCTGAAGGCATCTCGAGCAATGCATGACTATTAAAAATAATTAATGTGCATATTAATAAAATTGTATGAATAACAAATATGACATTAAAAATTATGAATTTTAAAAAGAACAAATATTAATAATTAATTTACAATTCGCGTATTTAAATTACATGAAGTCAATACGTGTAGTGCCTACTGATGTAAAATCGTGATCGAATAATCAAGTAATCATAGAATAATTATACTGTAGTAGCGTAAAAATAGATTAAATTATGATTCTAGTATTGAATTACTAACCTGCGATTCGTTTATAATGTTTATTAACACATAGTTTTATATTTGTCGTGCCGATCAAATCCAGTTCACTTACCTTATCATGTTATTATTTTAATGACCAGCAGTAAACTCTGGTTTATCATTCTGTTTTAATTACTTTGGGGGTAAAATGATAATGGCATATTAACTAAGAATAATTGCTGTACTAAAATTTCAGAATTTAAGTAACAGAGAAGTTCAGAGCTTTTTTGCTTGTTTTTATGCTTAACTTTACTTATTATGGCAAAAGAATTGAATTTTTGTGTTTATTATAAACAGTATAAAAATGGAAGTACAGTAATTAGTTTAAACTCTAATGACTTGCCGTAAGAATTTCTATTAAAAAAAAAATAGAAATATTATAGCAAACACAAAAAGTTTTTTATTTACATGTAAAATTATATAAAATATACGAAGATTAGGGGAGAAAAAACTTTACCGCAGACTCTCTAATTTTGAATAATGTTTGGTTCATATTACCAGATTTAAATAATCTTTATAAATTCAATAAAATACAAATTTTATACGGGTACCGCTATTTATTATAATTTTTTTTTATTTATATTTTCTTAAAATAAAATATACAAAAGATAAGGGTGAAATTATAGAATGTCCATACTACCAAATTATAAAATAATTCTAAAAATCATTTAGTTAATAAGGGCACATTCAAAAAACCGTCCTCTCATCGCGGTTCAAAAAGTTATTTAAAACAAAATTGTATTGGCATCATAGTTCATTAGTTTGCTTAAAACTACAACTCTTACTTATTGGTTAAAATCATTTTTTATTTCTCATCCAATGAGAAGAATTTTCAAAATTAATTATCTCATCCAGAATAATATTGTTCGTCGTGGGTTTTATCAATCGACAGATTTCACCTAATAATACAGTTCCGAGTTTAACAAAAGTCATAAATTAAAAAGTTGGAGGTGTTGAGTATTCGATTTGATTAACCGGCGTGACGTCTCGTGTCCTAGCAGCTTTCGCCTTCACAATTTTTCTTCGCCGAACTAAAACTTTTTGCGTAAAACTTTTCACTCGTTTTTTCGGCGTAGTCGCTGTATACGCCGTGGCGTAACTCGGAGTGACTACCGATTCGGAAGAGAGAAGTTGTGGGTATTGCTCCGTAGTTGTAGAAAAGAAATCGGGCGAATTCGATAGATTTTCTTCTCTCCTTCCGTAAATTTCGGGCGTTTGTATCTGCGGGGGTTGTATCGACGTCACCTCCGCAGGTTTCGGCGACGTTCTTTGACTCCAATCAGACGGACGAAGATCCAAAGCTTGCAAACGCTCGTTTACAATTCCTCGATTACCAGTAAACCTTAGTTGAGGCTCCGGAAATGTGGTTTGAGGTTGCGTAAATGTGGTTTGAGGCTCCGCAAATGTGGTTTGAGATTGCGTAAACGTGGTTTGAGGTTGCGTAAATGTGGTTTGAGGCTCCGCAAATGTGGTTTGAGGTTGCGTAAAGTTGAACGCTAATTCCGTTGTTGACGCTGGTTCTTGTTCGTTCACGTTATTTTGCGCAAACTGACTTTTCCAATGTCTATATAATTGTTCCACGCCAATTTGACGCAAATTGGCAGACATTTCCTGAGTAGGCGTCGTCGATGGAAAATCACTCGATTCTGTGATTGAAAGCGAGCTGGCGATTGGAACGTCGGTGAATGGTTCCTCGTTCGTCCAAGGAGTTGAATCTATGTTATTATTGGACGGCGGCGGAAAAAATAGAGTCGGTGTGGTGAAATCGGGTTCGACGGTCCTCGTCTCTATCGGTTTATGCTCGAAAAATTCCGGAAGACGCCTTAAACGGTTGAAATGTTCGTCTAATGTTTTGTTGCTATCTAAATCCGTTTCGTTCGCGCTTATTACGTCGATTTTAGGAGATCGATCGACGCTTAAAGGAGACGCGACTGTCGTCAAAGACATTAACGTACTAATCGGCGTCATTGTAGTGGACTGAAACCTAGAGCCAGGAGTTGAAGTAGGCGGGAGTGCCTCAAACTGTTCGCCGATACCGGTTATGGTCGAGCTGGAAGGTAAAGTGGTGCTGAACGAGTTTGTTGGAGGATTTTCAACTCTTAAAGCTTCTCTACTAGAACTGGCTACGTGTTTTCGAGCAATTTTAGGTAGTGGAGTCACCGGAATCCACGGACTTCGATCGAATTTCGGCTCCGAAGGAAAATCTCCAAATATTTTTGGAACTTCTACATTTTTCGTTTGCGTCATTTGTGGTGGTCCTTGAGGTGGTCGAAACATCGGAGGAGGACCCGTGAACGGAGGACGAGGTGGACCTTGAGAAAATTCAAATGGCGGACGATGCATGGGTCCGTTATTATTATTTGGCATCACCGACGTCAAAGCGTTTGAAATTTCTGGCAATGACATTTCATCTTTTGAGAATGGAGGGAAATTATTGAAATCTGGCCGCATAGAGTTAAAATGGCGATCGAAATTTGGATCACGGTTGTTGGGGTGGAAAAACGGCCGATTTTGGTTTTGAAATTGTTGCATCATTTCCGGATGCAGTGGTCTTTGATTGTTGAATGGCAATTGATGAGGTTGTCGATTTTGATTTGGCAATTGAGGTGGCTGTTGGTTATTATTAGCAAATTGCTGTTGTTGATGATTCATAAAAGGCATTTGATTTTGTTGGTTCTGATTGGGATTTCGTTGATTTTGATTGGGATGTTGGTTCTGATTAAATAATAATTGTTGATCTAAATTTGGGCGTTGTTGTTGTTGATTTTGATTAGGCATTCGTTCTGAATTTTGATTCGGCATTCGTTCTGAATTTTGATTCGGCATTCGTTCTGAATTTTGATTCGGCATTCGTTCCGAATTTTGCTTAGGCATTCGCTCTGGATTTTGATTAGGCATTCTTTCCGGATTTTGATTAGGCATTCTTTCCGGATTTTGATTAGGCATTCTTTCCGGATTTTGATTAGGCATTCGTTCTTGATTTTGATTAAAAAATTGGAACGGGGGTCGATTATTATTTGGCCCTTGTTCTCGTTCAAATTGACCGTTTGGTGGTTCTCGAAATTGAAAAGAAGCGTCATTTCCTGATTCACGAAGTGGAAAGGGCTTGTCGGTTAATGCGGTAGTACTAAGTGGCGGAGAAGTAGCGCCATTATGCATGACATCTCGATGCGGAAATAAATTCCCATTGGGTTCATCTCGAAGTGGAAATGGTGGACCTTTTGTCATACTTCGAGAAGGAAATGAGGGTCGTCCATTTGTTTCATCTCGAGATGGAAAAAGTTTATTGTTTGGTCCATTTTTTTGTGGAAACAGTGAAAATGCCGGACCATTTGCTACGTCTCGAGAAGGAAATGGGCTCCTACTTGTTGCATCTTCAGACGGGTCATTTGGTCCATTTTTTGACGGAAACATCGAAGCATCTCTCGGTGGAAAATTAGGTTTATTTAACAAATCTCTTCCTGGAAGATTTTGCGCATTATTATTGTCCGGAAAATCCAAAATTTGGGGAATTGGTACACCCGTTAAATCTCTCGTAGGCTGAAGCGGATGATCATTTGCCGGTAAATCTTGATTTTGTGAAGCCATTGGTTTAGAGAAAGGACGTTGATTATTTTGCATATTATTTGGATCCGTTGGTCTCGTCAGCATATTATTTTCTGACTGAACATTCGGAACCTGTTCTTTCGCTTGTCGAAAATTCCGATTTTGGCGACCGTCATTTTGATTTTCATTCTGCTGAATTAAATTTACTCGCTGTTCATTCGGTCCATTATGAAATCTGTTATTATTATTTTGTTGCGGATGAAATGCGTTAAATGGCGGTCGGAATTGCTGCTGCGGCTTACCAATAAAATTCTCTTCTAATTTTTGATTTTTATTTTGCGGAACAAATACAGGAACTTGAACCTGTTGAAATTGACCCGGTCTTTGTTGATGTTGATTTTCCACGTTTCGCTGCTCTTCAAAACGGTTGTCGTTTTCTTGATGATGATGTACCTTTTGAAATCTCAAATGCGGAGGTACAATTGTTCGGTCGTTAACTAAATTCGATTGCCTTTCTTGACGTTGAAAAGTAGCCGGAAGTCGAACTGTATTTCCCATTGGATCAATGTGAACGGGAATAAGAGGGACTAAAATGGACGTGGAAATTCCTTGTAACGGTCGCTGCAATCTTTCTGGCTTCATTTCCGGTTGAAATTCGGGTTGAAATTTAAACTCTGGTTCAAGTTTAAATTCTGGTTGTTGATGTTTGAAATCGTTCGGTTGACGAATTTCGTTGAATTGATTTAATGCTTCGATATCATTAAAAGTTCCTTGAAATTCATTCCGGTTCGGGTCTTGTTGTTGTTGATGCTGTTGCCAATTGTGAGGCAATTCGATCAGGCGTGGTCTTTCTCCAAAAAATGCAGACTGCTGATGACGTTGTGGCCAATTGACCTGCCCAACTTCTTCAAATCGATTCAATAACTGCATCTTCCATCTCGGATCGACTTCCGATGGCGCATTCTCATTTATCTGTTTATCATCGTTCTCTCCATTGATTAACGCCGGCACCGCTAATACAAGAATCAATAGTCTGACCTATATAAAAGGAAAATATTTTTAAATTTAAACATTATCCGTATTTATTTTATAAATTTTAACAAGATGTAACCTCTAAATAACCTTGATAAGTATGATTTAACGCCACCTTGTGTAAAAATAAATTCCCCAAAAACAAAACCAGATAAAATAAAGTTAAAAAAAAAAAATTAAATAATAAAAAGCGGGACGGAAGCACTGACTAAGCATATATGTTTAACATATAGGTGACGTCATTCACGCGCTCTATTGTGAAGTGTATTGATGTGCAAAAAAGCGTCACCTTTCAACTCTTTTGACATAGTTAAGATCAGCCGTTACGACCTCCATTTAAATACCGTTTTATATCGAGCTAATGCGCGAGTTTGCACACTTTGTTTACCTTTTTAATTAAACTTGTGCAATTAAAAGATTTACGGGCGGCTTAACCTCTAAGGTTTAACGATACTAAATAAAATGTGCAATTAATTATTATTACAGGTGATATTAGACGGAAACTAAAATTTCAATAATACAAAGAGTGTTTCGGTTTTCATTATTATAAAAGAGTCGGATAATTTATTTTTAAATGTGTTGACTAAATATTAAATAGGGAAACGAATTTTTAGTAAATCAGTATTAATAGGTTAGTATACTTAAGAAGTTTACACAATTAAAGTACATGTATCACCAAAGATGGAATTGGATTGCGTGGGTATTGGCTGGCTGGAATTATATAGCATCAATTTGAGAAAATTCAATTGCGTATTTAAAATTCAATAATTAATTTGAGATTTATCTTAGTAATGATTATTAAGGTAAAAAAAAATGTATGTAACAATACTTTGAATAAATTAGTATTAACTAATACAGTAATACTGTACTTGTATTTTTTCTGCCTGTAAATAAATGGGAAAACTTATTTACAGTGTACAATAATTTTGTCATATTAAAATATAAAATAATTAAATACAATTTTAATTTTTACAAATTTAATGAATGGATTTAACGTGTTTAAAAAAATATATATAAACCAATCAGAAAATTGTTTGCAATACTTTAGGTAATTTTTTAAAGTAAAAATGTAAAAACTACAAACAAAATTCTGAATTTGAAAATAAAGTTTTCCATTAAATACAAGAGATTGTACCCTTCTATTTACATTTTTAATTAAGCTTAGGCAACAAGTAACTACGCTTTAAAGAAATTAAGAGTTAATGACGCGTGATATTAAAAAAACCACCAAATTTTTTAAAAAAAACAAAAGACGTTTTAATTTTAATTGTTAGTACTGGTAGTTTTAAAAAAAAAGTTATTTGCCGCAAAATTTGTACGGTATGCAAAATGTCAGGGAAACGAAATTTTAGTGAATCAATATTATTAGGTTAGTGTACTTTACATAGTGTAGTTTACATAATAAAGTATCACTAAGCTGTAATGGTGTTGTATAATAATTATAACTGACTGAAATTTTAACATTACTATAAAAAAACTAAATAATTAACTTGAACAGTTTCAAAATGCTATAATTATTAGCGTTATTAAAAAAAAAATTAAGACAAGTTTACAAAAATTTATAAATACACGAACAGCTATTTATTTGTATAATTTAATCACAATTTTAACTTTTAAGCTTGGATTATAATGTAAAATTAATGCGTTTTATTGGCGAGTTTTTATATTGTTATGAAAATATTTATACGGTAAGTGTAAATTAACTTTGTCTGTAAACTGCTTTGCGGCTTTGCCCACTACAGGGGCGACAATTATATTAAATTTAATTAAAATTAAATGCAGCAATAATTAATTTGGAAATGCTTATTAATGTATCGACTATTTAGGTTTTTTAATGTTATATTAACATTTTTATTTAGACACCGTAAGTGCAACATTAAATGGCTGTTTAGTCGTTTTACAATGCACAAGTTATTTAAAAAAATATTTGATACGAGTATTCTCAAATATTTTTTTTAGTAAAAAAAATAATTTAAACGTGTAATGTAAGCATTTAATGTGTAATTATAAACAATTGCAATTATCAATATATTTTTTTATCTTTGCTAAAAGAACTACCCGGTAATAATATCAAAACGATTTTGATTTTTGTTCATTTTTGTTATAATATTTTCTAGTCAATGTACATGTATTTTAAAATTTAATAAAAAATTTAACTATACTATATTTATTAAATTTTATAAATGTAAAACGACTAAAAATATTTTAATTATAAAAACAAGTAATATTATGCTTGTGCAAACATATAATATGTTATTATTATTAAAATAAATTAAAAATTTGTTTACATACTTTTTCCATTTATCGTCGACATCCAATGTTTCATAAAAATGTGATTTTTCCAAAAAGAGAGACAGAGAGAGCGAGAAAAACAGTTTGAACAGCACCGAAACTATGAACCGAATCAGTATTATCGTGTGAAATTTATAAGAAAACAAGTTCCAGAAGAGGCGTCTCATCCGACTCTTTATTTTGATCGAATCCGGTGAACCAGGTCAACCCACGTACCTATAGGCCTACCTACCCTATGAACACCTCATCATTTTCCTCCACTTAAAAATCGCATTATTTTGCAAATGACAAACTACCGTATTGCATACAATTTCATATTTCAATATAAGAAAAAAAAAATCACTAATCAACAAAAGAGCTGATTCTGAGGTGGAACTAAAACATTTTTTTTCTTCTTTGAAACGACTTTTAATGACAATAGGCGGCCAATTGTGACGAAATATCTCACACTGAGGGCGTTGACTCCTAATCAATGAGTTTTTTTTTATTGATGAGCACATTCTCCGTTAAATATTTTGTGACAAATATTATTTTTTTCTTCAATGACTATGACGATACTAAGTACAGTATTATGATTTTTATGGTAACGCGTTTGCTGAAGGTGAGAAAAATAGAAGAAAAAAAAATAATTATGTCAATGCAAATCATTCGATTAAAGTCAAGGTTAGGAACATAATAGTATTGAAGGTCATGAATACTAGAGGAGTAGAGGGTGCATACCGCTACTAGTCAGCAGAACTGTTATTGTTGTTCCTATTCAAAATGAAAGGATTTCTTTCTCACCAAACCGCTTAACGCCAATTATTATGTAGCTTTTGTACAATATTTTTTAGAATCAAAATATTTAAAATAACATTTTTTAAACCAATTTTTATACTATTAAAGGAAAATTATCTTTGCAAATAAAGCTAAAACCGCTTATTATGAATTTTTAAAAGTGTCATTTACAGTAATTAATAAAACTGTTACTGATAAAATACGAGTAATAGTAAAAAAAAAAAAATGTTTGATTAATTATCGTAAATGATTTTAATAATTTAAATCTTTAAACTCGTTAACGGTTCGTTTCCTTTTGATCGGCGAGAGCAAAAGTGCGCATCTTAAAGTCTGATAAAGGATGCTATTTAATGCAGATGTAATAAGGGTATTTAAAAAGTAAGTTTTCCTCATCAAGAAAAACCAAAATAATAATGACAAAATTGCAAACAATATTTTTTTACTTTTGTGCACTATTAAACTAGATACACTGAAATTTGTACCCCTTTCTGAGCATTTCCGGTACCTAAACAACAGCTTTTTGATTCTCTCCTCATCCTGATCTGCCGCAGATTTTCGCCGATCATTTTTTTTTTTTCCAATTTTAATAATTAAATTGAAAAAAAAAAAAAAATTTTAAAAGTTGATGTAAATTAATTGATACCGTACGTAAATTTAAAATTGATTTTAAAAAAATTGATAAAAAAGTTTTGAAAGACACTGGAAAAAAATTTGAAAGAAATTTCCAATTTTAATAATTAAATTGAAATTTTTTTTTAAAAATTGATGTAAATTAATTATTGATACATAAATTTAAAATTGATTTTTAAAAAATTGATAAAAAAAAAGTTTTGAAAGACACTGGAAAAAAACTGAAAAATTTTTGAAAGAAATTGAAAAAAATTTGAAAGAAAAATTGATTTAAAAAAAGGGAAAAAAACTAAAAAAAAAAGTTATGAAAACTGAAAAAAATTGATGAAAAAAAAGTTTTAAAAAACAGCAATTGGCGGCAGATAAGGATGAGGAGGGAATCAAAAAGCTGTTGTTTAGGTACCGGAAATGCTCAGAAAGGAGTACAAATTACAGTGTATCTAGTTTAATAGTGTACAAAAGTGAAAAAAAAAATATTGCTAGTAATTTTGTCATTATTATTTTGGTTTTTCTTGATGAGGGAAACTTACTTTTTAAATACCCCTAGTAATTAATTTTATTAAAATCGGGCTTCTATTACGTTTTAAGTTATTTAAAACGATTCAAGAAATCTATTTATAAATAAAATAGGTTAAATGAGTTACTTTTTAAGATCAAACAGAAGACGTGTATTGATCCAGATTTAAGCGCGAACGTGTGATGTACAGTAACACTTTTAAATACCGGTAAACAATAATTTACCTTAGCAACACGTTTCAACCTACACACCCTATCACCCACTCCAAATCTAAATGCCCGCGTGTTGACGTTGTAAAACGTTTTTAAAAGGTTTAAAAATAGGCGATTTAAAATTAGCCCAGGAAAAGTAAGGCCAAGGCAGATGTTGAGGGGTGAAAAAATAGAAAAATTATGTTTTTATTTGGCGACTTCACAACTTTGATTTCCTCCTTTCATTTGCTCTCCGCATCTCTTGTACGTGTGTGTTTGACTGTCACTTGAAACTGTAAGAGACATGACGTGTTGTTACCCCAGACGATTACACGACGTGACGGTTCGAGCTTGCGCCAACGAATGGGACCCAATGGTCAACCATCTCCATCAATGGTACACACCTGACCGCATCATCGTTAATTACGATTAACAACGATTTAATGATAAAAAACAATTTTTAGAATATGACCTCTACAACTGAGTCGGCACGTGTTAACTCAATTAGCAGGTTTTTCAGTTTAAAAAGCGAATAAACAAGTCAAATTTTAATGAAAATAAATTAATTTTTTAATATTTAGTTAGGACATCTCCGATTTAACAATGAAAAATAACATCTGGCATGTGACCTCCTTCACTGAGTCGACGCGTGTTTGCCAACCAGACACGTGCAAAAGAGTTATTAGAAATTTCGTTACACGCGTTAACATGTGCCGACTCAGTGGAGGAAGTCACATGCCGGATATTATTTTTCATTGTTAAATCGGAGATGTTGTAACTAAATATTAATAAATTTACCAGTACGGTATTTATTTTCATTAAAATTTGACATGTTTATTGGCTTTTTAAACCGAAAAAACTGCTAATTGAGTTAACACGTGCCGATTCAGTTGTAGAGGTCATATTCTAAAAATTGTTTTTTATCATTAAATCGGAAGTGTTGTTGTATGCAAATATTAAAAAAATAATTCAATTTCGTTAAAATTTGACTTCTTTATTCGCTTTTTCTAAACGTCGTATATTTATGGACACACGTTTAGATGCCAAAAAATAATTCATTAAGTATTAATTTTTAAAAATACCAAAAAATATATTTTAAGAAATTTTCGTATTCAGTATAATTATGAACGACAATAATTATGTTTGAACCAAATATACATTTTCAACTCGGGTTAATACGGAATTCTTAGAATAACATTACAGTGTATTATTATTGCAGCGTCTGTACACATCTACAGTATAATATTTACATAAAATACAACATTCTGTTAGCGAGTTTAAGACTTAAATTAAAATCGTATATGATAATAAAACATATTTTTTTTGACTATTATTTTATCAGTAACAATTTTATTAATTACTGTAAATCACACTTTTAAAGAATTCATATTAAGCGGTTTTAGTTTTAGATCTGCAAAGATAATTTTCTTTTAATAGTGCGAGTAGAAGCTCGTGGTTTTAATAAAATTAATTACATCTCCATTAAATAGCATCCTTTTTCAGACTTTAAGATGCGCACTTCAAGAGGAAACGAACCGTTTAATCGAGCTACTTTATAATACAAATAATGTAGAAACGAATTCCCGATTTATTTTGAAATAATATTACCTGTTCCGGTATATAAAATATAAACTTTCAGATTTCCAAGAAAAGTGTGTTTTTTGACACTTAAAAAAAGATTTTGTGTATTTGCGTGTATTCATTTAAAAGCTCACAATAAAAATACTGGATACTACAAATAAAGTAAAGCTGCGGAATTTGAGAAAAACCAATAAAAAAAAACAATACTATTTATTTTGGGTAACCCACTTTATAAAATTACAGTATGTACTCACAGCAATGGAAAATTTATAAAAAAAAAAAACTTTTTGGCAAAATGAGTTAAATTCAAAATCATTATTTTAATAAGCCAAAAAAAAAAAATAATTGTAAATTAACCTGTGTAAGATATTATAAGGGCTAAATTTAATTTAACTGTGGTAGATTTTTTCAATGTGCTGCAAGTGTTCGAAATGGCGCCCCCATCCGCTAATTGTAGCAATTTATGTAATAATGAAACGCCGAGCTTGCAAGGCACTAATTTATATTTGTGAAAAACTTTTTTGCAAAAATTTTTTATGTGAAATAATTTTTTTGACAAAATTTTTAAAAAAAATTTTTTTTTGAGAAAATTTTTTATGTGAAAAATTTTTTTTACAATTTTTTTACAATTTTTTTTAAAAAAATTTTTTTGGTGAAAATTTTTTTTGTAAAAATGTTTTATGTGAAAAATTTTTTTTGTGAAATATTTTTTTAGCAAAATTTTTTTTTGTGAAATATTTTTTTTAGCAAAATTTTTTTTAAGAAAATTTTTTTTGGAAAAATTGTTTATGTGAAAAATTTTTTTTGACAATTTTTTTTTTGAGAAAAATTTTTTTAGTGGAAGTTTTTTTGGGGAAAATGTTTTTTGTAATAATTTTTTTTTGAGAAAATTTTGATATGACAATTTGGCGCCCCAAATGGTGGCGCCTGATGCAATTGCCTAATTTTGCATCATATCACGCCACGGCCCTGATGATTAATAAAATATATTATCGAGATGTCTCTTATTTTTTGTTTTGAAAATTAGTCGCAAAAGATGTACATTTACAGTACACCTAATTCTCTTTTTACACGGATTTTTTTTACACGAATTCGAAATAACACGGTTTCAAAATAAAATTTAATT
>JAQGAY010001091.1:0-16759 GCA_034698085.1 Polydesmus angustus | reverse complement strand
ATAATTTAAATACTTGAAAAATCAAAATGTAATTGAGTAATCTATTCGCAAAATATCGTGAAAAAATGCTCGCTCTATTCATTTTTGCTTTTAACCAAAATCACAAATTAAATACCAGTTTTGCCTTAAAATAGAAAATATAGCTGTAATAATACAATAGAACTCGGTTATAATGGACTTCAAGGGACCGGCAAGGTCCATTATATCTTTGGCATTTTTTTGGACAAAGTACGAGTAATTAGAATTTTAAATTTTTTTTTAAATTGTTTTGGTTTTTGCGCCCTACCCCTTAAAATGAAGTAAATTATATAATAAAGAACTGCTGAGCTTGCGAGACAAAAAAATTTTTGGAGAAAAAAAGCAAATGTAGTCTTTTTTTGAGCAAAATAATAAAATTTTATTCAAGTTAATGGACAAATTGCTAATGGGACTGAAAATATTGTTCATAATAGCCGAGTTCTCCATTATAACAGAGTCTAAGAGGTTGAAATACTGTACATAGACGGAATAGGATTGTAAAAGAATTTCAAGCAATAAAAATTATTTAAAAAAATTGATTGTTAACAAGGTGTTTGTGTTAGCAATTCTTGACTTTTCTGTCAGATACACTTCCATATTTTAATGTACATTATATTTCAGAATATTTGAAAAAAACTTTTGATTTTTACCGGACAAACAGAAGTAATCGAAAAAAAAATATATAGCAAAACAAGAATCCTAAGGATCAAACACCAGAGAATAAAAAGCGTCACGCGAACTCCGGTTCTAGTTCCATCCCTAGTGAATTGGTAACAACACCCTTTTCAAGAATGAGATTAGATGCGATCTTCGTGATTTCTCTTTTGGTGGATCAACCAGGATTTGTCACATTTTCTCCTCTTTTTCAATTGTCGCCCGGCTTACATTACGTAAGAATGTGTGCGTAAACTAAGGATCAAACGGACTGAACAAGAGGATTTTTTTTCTCGCTCCCCCCATCATCCCTCAGATTCCTCCAAGCGGACTGATGCTCCCGGGTCCACCAATTCAATTCCCAATCGATCATTTGTGCGGTGTGTGCAGAGGCTATCAGAGGGAGCTGCAACGCACCAACTTCACTCACTATATTTCATTCCTTTTGGCGGTGCATATCCGATCAATCTTATATATAAAAAAGTTGCACCACAAGCGCGCACCCGGGGAATTTGTGAGGGAAGCGAAAGAGAGTTACTCCACGGAAAAGATGAGAAGTCGTATAATATGATAGAGGGGGAATGGCGAGCTTGTGGATCTCACTCTCCAGACTAAAAGATGAGTGTGACGCCTCACATTTGTACTTAAAATTTAATAAAGCAACACGTAGCTTCACCCAAAAAAGTGTGAGATGTACCGCAACAGGAAAGGCGGGGGAGGAAATAGTAGTCTCAAAAATTGCTCATGCGTACAATACAAAGATTGCGTGAAACGTTAAAATTGTTTTGAGAATCCTGCTTTTAAGCACTTTTGTACACCGAAAAAAAACAACTGCTGACGATCCAATTTGAATTGCAAATGACGGGAGAAGAAGAAAAAAAAAACTGCTACTGTACATCCGAATCGATGGAATTTAAGCTTCGAGAATTTAGGGAGAGAAAAAAATCAATTTTTCACGTGTCCATTTTAACAAATCAATTTGTCCTCTATCAAAGCGGATCGAAAAAAGATGAAACGTTTCACGCCCTTGAATTAATTTAGATCTAACTTTCTTTATACACCGCACTTTTATTCTTTGTCATTAAAATTGTAAAACTCTCCTAATCTTTGAAGTAAAAAGTGCCCAACTTCAATTTGTTTTCGGTTCCAAAATGGATCAAAAAAAAACAAAACATTCCAAAACGGTTTACTGCAACTAAAAACTAACAATTTTAAATAGCGTAAACGACATCGAGATGCATACTACGAGCGTAGACAACCAAATAAGAGCTCGTGTTAGTTTTATAAACATTCCGAAAGTAAAATATGTCCTTGTTAATATGGTACGGAGAGTCGTTTAACGACTCAATTAAAAGCGTTTAATAGTGTCATCAATAGACTTCGTTCGCTAACTCAGAGCCATTCAAGTCATTAGAGTTCCAATAGGCTGTCATCGTCGCTTGTCAAATCCCATAATGCGTGCAGAATGTCGAAGGCGGCAAATATTTTAAAAGACGATTATTAAAAAAAAAATAGAAAACGTTCAACCTATAAAGGTAGGCGAAAAGAGAGTGGTAAATACTTTTTAATCGCTCCCCGAAGTAATTAACCTCAACGCCTCAATTAACATAAGCGATAAAAATATGGCGTTGCATGAATTATAATGCGGGGTGATATGCAAATTTCAATTTCTCTATCGCTACGCATTCTATACACTCTGGAATCGAAAAAAAATATATTAAACCTCGATGTATCGTTTTAAGTTTACCCCCAAGTTCTAACAAACTCTTCCTACTACAGTATCTACGTTCAAAAATATTAGTACGGTAACGGTAATTAAATTAACAAAAACCTAACAATGAAAACTTTCAAATTATTTTAATTGGTGCTTCTTTGAAATTTACCGACAGGTCTTCCAATTTATTAAAATAGTAAAAAAAAAATGTTTTTCAGTTCACGCAATTATTGTGGTTTCATAATTACTGTAGATTCGGTGAGTTTAAAGATAGAAATAGGAACTTGACAATTTTTTCTGAACTTAAAATTAATTTTTTAAACACCATTTATTTATTTTTTTTGTTGCGATACACAACGTTTTTGTTTAATGCTTTTTACATGTACTGTACACAATAATTTGTTACTGAAAAACGATAAATCGAACTTCTACTGTGTCAGCTACTGGCAACACAAAAATGACTTCAAAGAAAATATAAAAAAAAAAATTGTTGAATTAATATATGAAGGAAATTCGCAGCTGCTGTCGCTACACGTACGGCGAGTGTGTTAAATGCGACCCAATGCCCCACAACTCGCATATATTAATAGAAAAGCGGGTGTAATAAAGTTTTGTGCATAAATCTGCCAGCAGTTCATTAGAATAATAGAGCGAATAATTATAATTGATCAGGAAGAATTAATGAATATGTACGCTCGACTGTTAAGCGAAAGCAAAGTTCTAATTTATACCGAACAGTAGACATGTTTATCGTTTGCAACGTTTCGCGAATTCTCTATCAGGTTGATGCTACGTGAATTCGGCGGTAACCGACGCTAGATAAGCATGGCTGCGAGTGCCAGAGATTATATCGCAATCTTTTACACTTGTACAACACGTTATTAGGTAGAGAGAGCTGTCATCGTGAAAACCTAAATTAGATGACAAGTATTAATTACACGCGATCAATTTTTGTCAAAAGCGATATTCTTATCTAAAAACTCGTTGGAGAACGTAATAAATGACGTCACAAAACCCACTCAACCCTTCCAACTGGCAACATATCGTCCTATACAAGTGATGTGTGAGTTCCTCCTTAATAAGCGCAAATATAGTTAATTATCTGATTTAAAGCTGAACCTCACGCCTTTTTCTAAAATTAAACGCACGCGGAGCCGGCGGAAGTTTTTAAATTTAAAAGCCAACAAATAAATTAACTAGTTTTGTTCATTAAACTTTTCCAAGATATAAAATTTAATAAATTAAAAACGTGCACCGTTTACAAAAAAAAATTAAATTTTTTTGAAAACGTGACAAGATTTTTCAAACTCTACAACGTAAGAACCATGTTAGGTTAATAAAAAAATTTATACCGTAATTTTTTGAGCAAAATTTTTGCCGATTTCCTTTAAAACTCAGTGCTTCTAATCTAGATAAACGACTTAATCTGATAGTTTTGATCGCACGATGCTTACATAAATTTCCTCAAACCCAATTGAATTTAATATAACCTCACTCTAGAAGATCAAAACTTTAGTTTTTTTTTTAAAAAAAAAGTCGACAAGTTTGCTCAAATTTTTTTTTTTTTTAACATTTCTAGTTTTGGTAACAAGATGATTAAATAAACTGAGATCAAAACAGCCTCATTTTACGTCGTCCAACTGTATTTCATCAGCTGTTATTTGTTTTTATGTAGAATTAGCTGCACCTCCTCTATTTTTATTTTCTTTTTTGAGTAATAAAGTCGTCGGATTAAATTCGCCGACAATTAAAGTATATGTTTGCGTACTAAAAGCGCGCATCAAATAAACTTTTAGTGCTAATAATAATCCCATACTACGAAAGCAAAAAATCACAAAATTAACTTTACTTTATGGGGTTGCCGTACTTCTTTTACATCCTTATCTTAAATACCTATTTAATTTAAAGTCAATTTTTTTTTTAAATTAAATAAAATAGGCTAACGTGAGATGAATTTTTGCTAAATCCATATCTGTTTAAGGAAGAAAAAGTGGTATCATAATAAATAAACGGCAATCAATTTCGTAAGGTATATATTTCTTTTCTTAATTTGTCACCGTATTCGGTGTTTTTCAATCAGCAACGCTCAAAAACCCAAAAAAATTACTCTTCGAAAGGGGAGAACCGGAAAAATTAAGTATCGAGAATAATCTAAATTGCTATTGGAGCGTAACTTAAAAATCTCGTTCACAAACCAGATTGTTGGAAGAGAAAAAGAAAAAAAAAAGGTGCCTTGACCTCGGTCATAACAGCTTGGGTAATAATAAACCGCCGGTAGAAAAGTCAAACAAGTGGTCGCCGATAAAATATAGTTGCGTGCACCAAAAATTTTTGCACGTTCATTTGAACGAGTTAAGAGTAACTTTCTTCAGTCTAAAAATAAAAAAAAAGTTCCTCCAGCGGTAATAAACCATCCGGTAACAAAACCACTTGTACAACTCCGAAACCGAACGAGAAATAACAAATTTAATAGTGTACTGACAACAGCACTCAGAAACCAAGACAGGTTAAAGAAAAGAAGGCGGGGGAGGGAAGGTAAAAAAAAAAAAATGTTGACCAACAGTGAGAAAGATGAACCGGTAGAAAGCTGTCAGATAATGATAGATGATGACCACCCATTAAATGCAAATGAACCAACATAAAAAAAAAACTTATTATGAGAAAAGCAAAAAAAAAAAAAAAAAAAGAAGCAAACAAACAGATTCGCGGTATCAACAAAAATTAATGAATGTTTATCCAAACTTTGAAACTAAACAAACAATTAATATTAGTCTATTTTTCTATTGTTATAGCTATTGTATAGACTATAGAGTATGCCAAGATTATGAATTTTTAAAATGTAATTTCAATTACTGATTCTGTAAATAATTATACTGTACATGTACTTTAAACTGCAGTTATTATTTATAATAATTAAATTAAAAAATAATAAATAAAAATTATTATTGTACCTTATTTTAATTCCTTACTTTACATTTATTGTGTACTATTTTTTCAATTTATATTTATGGATTCGATATAAGAAGTTTCACATCTTTTGTAGTTGATAAAATATTTATCAATTTACTTTGTTTTGCCTGCAATAATAATTGTTAGCTAGATTTCGATCGATGTAAGCTCCTAGTTCTACTTAAGACAGATATTAATTATTATTGATTCAACCTCTTATAGAACAAGACTTCTCGTTTAAGGGGAGAAAAATAAAAACTGCCATTAATAACAAATTGATCTATTTTTTCGATAAAAATGATTAGAGAAACCATAAATTATTAAAATCTTGAAATGGCGTTCTCCAAAAAAAAAAAAAAGTAAAATTAATTCTTGGCCAGTTTTGTAAAACAGCAATTTAATTTGGTTGTTTATAAATATGAAAATTTCTCCAACAAGATTAAAAAAAAAAAACGTGATTAAGTAACCACCAAAAGCAGTTTTAGTCATAATTTGTCACAAAATGAGGCTAAAGTTGTTTTTGCAAATCAATTTAAGCGGCTCGTGTTACCCAATTGAATATTATTATTATGAATAGTTTCTTACCTTCGCCTGCGGGCCGACTTCCTATAGTCAACTCTGCCTCCCGTCCCACTAAATTAGCAAAAAGAAAATCAAGATATAAAATCAGCGCGATTAATTATAATTTTTTTTTGAAATAATACCTCTACACTGTCCGCCGGTGCAATTGGCTGTGGCCATGTCAGGACCTGAACAGTACTTGCCCCCATTTGAAGATGGTGGGTTACCGCAACTGCGGCGACGATGATGCTTACATTCTGTGTTACACGTTGACCACGAAGTCCACGAGCTCCACCGTCCATCAACAGCTGGAAATAAAACGAAAAAAATGTAAAAAAAAATCATGACTTAACAAAAAAAAACAAAACAGCAAATAAAAATAAAAACTAAAGTTATTTGTTGTTTTCGCTGTTTTTGTGTTTGTTTTGCATTAGTGCATGCTATTCTGTGCTGGATTTTGCATGTGTTATGTTAGCAACCAAAGTGGATAATCAATCATGAAGTCGTGTCAAACTAACCAACATGAAAAAAAAAAGAAAAACTAGAAAGCCGTATCAACATTCTTAAAGATGAAGAACCCCGATTCAATATTTTGAAAAAGTCAACGGAAGCACTCGATGACCTAAAAGTAAACAGTTTGTTTAATAAAATTGATTTATCAAATTAAACTCTTCCGCGTTCAATATTTTTAAATTGTAAGTGATTCGACTTTAAATAATACAGTACCGGGTACATAACTTTTTTTTTTTTTTGCTTTTCTTTTTAAAATACAAAAAACGATAAATCGGGAGTCCGCCATGTACGAAGTAAATCTGAAACGAGTACGATTCTTGTGTTACGATAATTATCACCTATCAATCGATCGGAATACGAGAACAAAAACTGAAATTTCGCCTTATCGTGAGATAAGATATATATTTTTCTAGCATAAATTAAATGTTTTGGGTGAATGTCAATTACTTAGACAAGTTAATAACCTCGCAATTAATTCTTCACAAACGTCAAAATATGCGAAGGGAAAAAAAGTGGAACTCGCGAAACGATCATTAGATAATAATTATCTACCAAAAATCTAAACATGATCGAGTTAAAAGATAGTCACAAACACATTTCATAATATACGGTAAGAATTAATATTTCAAGAAAAACCATTGCGATATGTAACCGGTTTAATTAGCAAAATTTAAAAAAAATCGAAACCAATCACAGAAATAGTGACTTTTCTAGACAATAATAATTTAAAAGTAGTTATTTAGTATCAGAAATGCTTAAAAATAAAACAACTTTTTTAAATGTTTTCCTACTTAAGGGAGAAAAAAAAATATAGGTCAGACAATTCATTTACACCGGTTATTTGATAAAATACCCAGCAATTATCTATAAAATGGCCATAAAAATGCATGAAATTAAATTTAAAAGGTTATTATTATATTATCGCAAATCAAAGCTCGTTAGGTAAAAAATAGCCGCCTAATTTCACATATAAAAAAAAGTAGTTAATGTTTGTTGTCATTCTTTGCGATTTAAACATTATCATTAATAATAGAATTAAGATATAATCATTCATTTTTTATACTACGGATATTAGAAAGAAAAAAAAATTGCATAGATGTTTAAACAACGGTTTTTACTTAAAAATTGTTTTGAAACTTTTAAAAAGAAAAAATTTACTGTATTCAAAATACAGTAAATAATAAACTTAGCCAATTGTAACAGTACTGTATTGTAGTTATTTGCTGCAATTGTCTCTCAGTGCCTATTTTTAATGCCCCTACATTATCAATATTGTATGACAAAAAAATCGATTTAATGTATGCAGGTAGCCCACCTTCAATACGGTTTTTCTCAAGCACGAAATAATAATTGCGGAAACCCTTGTATAACTCGGATACGCAAAATACGATTTTGCAATAACATAGAAATAGACGAACTTGAACGGTTTTTTAAATCTCATTTTTATCAGTCTATTTTATTGAAATTAAATTACGTGCACATCATTCAGTACATATTTCGTGTTCCAAGTTGTGTACGTGCATTCAGATCGTGTATCAGGGAAAAAAAGATATTTGAAATACATGTACAGTAATCACAGTGTTAGATTGAGCTTATTTATTTAGGAACGTTTTTGTGTGAAATGTACGTGTTAAAGAGTGACTACTTTATTTTTAAAGCCAATTTTTGAAAAATTAAATTTCAGTCTCAAACCCTGTGTGACTAAAATAAAAAATTAACATTTAATTAGCTTAAATTAAAAAAAATATTATTTCCCCCTTATTTTGTGTTAAAGTAGGCTATCTATATTCTATATTTTTAATAAAAATCAATCTTAAGTTTAATTTTATCAAGTTTTCAGAACGCAACCCTAACCCTTTCTTTATTACTGTGCTGGTTGTTAATCTCCTGAAAACACGGATTCACACAACACTGGATTTTCGAAAGACCTATCTACCGTGTTTTAGGAGGATTACCTGTACAGTATTAATAATTAAAAAGTCAGTTAATAATACCGCGGTCGCATTTTAAATAGAAAATTATAGCCGTACCACATTTTCCATCTGACGTCTTTGCTTTCGATTAAACATAGCGTGACTTCAGTAAGAAATGAATCTGCATTAGTTAATTCAAATACTGTACTAAAGTGCGTGTGGTCGAAAGTTTAAAAAAAAAAACATTCTGCCAACTGAAAAGGAACACATGAAAGAAAGAAAAAAAAATACTGTACACGTAATACATAATACAAATATAGTCCCCATTGTTAATTTCCATAAATAAGTTTGAAAAAGTGATGACAAGTTAAATTTCTATGATTAAAATCAAACGGCAACTAATTTGAACTTTTTTTTAAAAAAATAATAACATAGCGCCATTTGGAAGATTGAATTTGGGTTCCAAACATGGAAATAATAATATTCTTTCGACAATTACAGGCTACGTCACTCGTCAAATTGAAATACGTGAAAAGATTCAAATTCGAAGAGACAGGATATGAAAGGTCTATAATTAAGTACTGTACTTCAATTAATTCTATGCATAGGATTGTCTAGCTAAATTATAACTGGCGAAATAAATTCGTCTTTCGTTCTCTCTTTTTCTTCTCAAAGCCTCACCTCGCTTCATCATTATAAATTTGATATTTTTTTCAATTGAGTCGGTGCGAAAACAACCCCGCTAATTACAAAGTAAAAATAACATATTATAGCTAAAACGCTAAACCTTTTCATTTAGTACTACCGTAATTAAAAATTAAGGAAAAATAATAAACGCCGCGTTTGGAAAAAATTGAACAAATTACTAAGTCATTTACGACGCCATCATTAATGTCACTATTAGAAAAGTCAAACTTACACGTGCATTCACGTATGTACGTGTGCACGTGATTAACTAATTTTAGTTTTGTAAAGGTCGTTATCCTCGTCTCTGCCGCTTTTATTCAAGTTCATTAACACAATGAAATGTGCCGATAAGAGGTGGCCTTAGGTTTGATCGAACACGGATATCAATAGCAAACGTCGGGCACAAGGTTACATCATTCATGCACTAATGATGGAGAAAATATTCGCTTTAAAAAAATAAAAAATAAAAAAACAACGTCGAAGTTATTTTTACTCCAAAGTAACGCGTGTCAAAAATTATCTGACAAAAAAAAAACCGTCACGCGAACTAATTAAAAATTATAGTTCACGTTGTCCTTAAATAACGTCGAGTCTTGTTTGCATATTGTGTTGGTGGAAACGTCTGCAGTAGCAACAGGTTTTCTATAAACATTGATGTTGCGTGTTTCTCAATCAAAAGTAAATAAAAGAGAGGGAGAAAACAGGAAGTCAATTTAGGTACGCTTCATTTTTCAAGCATATATACGGTACCGCCCTTAACGTAGGTAAGGTAACGATCCTGAACTAAATCTACTTTAAAAGTAACGTCAATACCGTTACGGAAAGGCTATATGGTAAGGAAAAATTATCTTGCGCAATCGCTCTATAAAATTAATAATATCAAACTTATTTTCTTCGCAAAAAAATATCTATTATCCGAGGGTCTCAACCGAGTCGCAATTTTAACCTTTTTTAATTAAACTATATTAATATGAATGAAAATTATAACTAACTTATTTTAAAAAAATTTTATTAGGATGCATTTATTAACCTTATAATAATCAAATTTCTACAAAAAATAATGCTCAATCCACAGTATTACTCGGATAATCGATGTTTTACTGTACATGTAAATAGATATTAATTTTTTTAATTATTTTTGATTTTAATATAAATCTAACGTTAAACTGCTCCTGTTATTTGTCCTTCTTTATGCATAGAATATCATTATTTTCAGCTAGCATGACAATCCTTGTAATACTCAGTCTGCATTTTTTATTGATCGTATACAGCTTTAGTAAAAGAATGTGGTAGTGAGTGCAGGAAGGAACGTTTACAAAGTAAGTTTTATCTAAAATTCAAAGATAAAAACTTAAAAATTGCAGCTTTATTAAATGATTCACTCTAATAAAACTGATTTTTTATAGTTTTTTTATAAGTTACTATATGAATTTTCATTATAAGTTTATTGCAATTCTTCTTTGCGCAATGCTTTACTAGTTTACATTACATTTTCTTTAATTATGTATAGCTGTGTAAAAATGTATTTTAATATTTGATTAACCACGTTACTCATTTGGAAGACATTATTAATGTGCATGTACATTATTTAAAAAAAAAAAAATTATTAAAAAAGAAAGCTGAAAAGAGGAAGTCTTACCTGAATTGCTTAAACTTTTGTCATATTCCCCAGCTTCAGTTAGTGAAAGCACGAAAAATAAAAAAAGTGACAAAATGACTTGTTAGTAAATTCCAAAAATCAAAAAAAAAAAAAGAAAGAAACTAAAAGTCAGGCCACACCAAAAGAAATAATATTTTGAAAGCATCATGAATATATGGCAGAAATAAATTTAGAAAAATATATTCTCTCGTATGAAAAAAAAAAATAATAATAATAAAAAAAGGATGATAAATGTTATTGTACCTGGACAGACTGTGGTGCAATTCTTCCTCTGCACACTTTGACCCGCGCAGAGAGAGCCTCCGTTGACAGGGGGAGGGTCATCGCAGATACGAGATCTCTTCTGCACCCCTCGACCGCACTTGCCACTGCACTCGCTCCACTGACTCCAAGTGGACCAACCACCATTCACTGAAAAAAGACAAAAATAGAAATTAAATTAAATTGTCCGTATTTTTCCAAACATCAAATTACAGTATTCGTTTAATATTCAACACGTCGCCTTTTGAACGCGGTGAATTGATCGTACCAAGGCTTCGTTTTAATGGAATTTCAAAGGATATAATTCTCGCATTACTCAATAAAATTGCGCACTATACTGTACTTAAGAGTTAGGGTTGAGGTTGGTACCGCGATTGGATACTAAATAGAATGATGGTGTATATTTCACTCTTAATGGCACGGGACCTTGTTGATATCTGATATTGCATAATCCATTAAAGTCAGCGTTTTGCCATTGGTCGCTTATTGTTTTACTAAGTAATGGACCCGGAAGTCGACAAGCCAGCGCCTGTCATCAACGCACATAATGAGGCAAGGTATTGATGTTTTTCAGTTTTAATAAAAACAAAAAACAGCTATCACAAAAAGACAGGTAAATGACGACTCGAAAAGAAAAAATTCATCGCATGCATAATTAAATAAAATGTGAGTAGCGCCTCAATTTAAATTCAATACTGTAGCTAAATTAAGATATACAGCAGTCAATTTTTCGGCAATAAAATTATTTTAAGCTCATTCTATAAATCCAAACTAAAAATGTCAAAAAATAGATTACATACATTCCAGAATCGACCCAAAATTGTTACATCGATCTTACTTGGTGTTTTTACAATGTAATTTAATGATAATAAATATTCAAAACATGGTACATAATTATATTCTGCATTATTTATTTTTTTTTACCAATATTCAACTTAAATTAATCCAATATTTTGTTGTTAATGGATGGATCGACGAAATTTTAATTAAATTTTTTGACAAACCAAAACTTAAGATTTATTTTTTGATGGCAACGAAATATAACAAGCTACCCATTAAGATTTACGCTATGCTGTTTTAAATACTTATCTGAAAAATTAAAACTTTGGCAAATAAATATAGTGCCTTAAATCACCTGGAAATTTTATCTACTGTATTTCCGGGTTTCTTTTTAGTTTAAAAATTGAACCAGCATTCTATCGCTTTATCATAAATAAATAAATATCATTTTTAAATAAAAATTTAAGGGAATATAAGACTGCAAAATCGAAAAAAGATGAAAAAACGATAGATAAAAAGATTCGAAATTTTTATTTTTGCGATTACTGTATACAGACAGCGCAGTCTTCCCCACGCATGCGTATTCTTTTTTTAAAAAAATAAAAATGCTATGCATTCCACAATCTTTTATTTCGATCACAACAAAATTCTTTCTTTACTTCGATCGTTCGTTCATTCATTCAGAAAGTCGTTAAATAAAAATCAAATAAAAATGTAGATAAGTGTAACCATTCCTCGCCTATGTAGACGTGTATTTCTCCGGTGGAGTGATCATACTCTTCTCATTTAAAATACTCGTTTAATCGACACGAAGAATTTTTATTCGTTTTTCTTAACAACTGCCTGAGATCAGTATCAAATAAATGAGAGCGAGTTACGATTCGACTTGTATACCGAGAGAACCTGACATTTTGTCACCCAACTACAGTATTTCCATACACATTGCGATCATACAGTATATGCCCCATTGCATTAGAATATTCGAAGAAAAAGACCCGCAGAGATGAGAAAACGCGCGCGAATCATAAAGATAGAAGATGCTAGAATAGTTTCAATTGTTCATTAAAACAAAAAATAAACTAAAAAAAAAAAAAAAAAAAATTACGTGCTCGGCATATTTCAATTCATAATATTGTAATATACGAGAGCAGACGCAGGTTTACCACAACTGGTGATCGCTTTATGATTTTTACGTTCTCCGTGGGTAACCAACCCGAACTGCCATCTTTCTCTCTCAAAATGCCCTCAGACAATAATTTCAAGAATGATTGGTGAAAACTTAAGTTCGCATAAACTATGGTTAACCATATATTTTGCATTTTACATTAATAAACAACAACAAAAAAGCTGATTAACTTATTCTATGACAAGACTGACTCTTCGGTTAATTATTAGCCGTAGAAATTTAAAAAAAAAAAATTATAAACGCGTTAAAAAACCAATTTCTGTATCGGTATATATTGGATTTTATAAGAATCGTTAATTGCATTTACAGTGAAACCCGCTTATAGTGCGATTTTTGCCCAGTCCCTTGGACAACGCCATTGGAGCAAGAGTTTAAAAAAATCCGCTTAAAGTGCGCCCACTTATAGTGCGACCATATTTCGGTACCCAGAGAGTAAAAGCCTGTATAATAAGCCGGCTTATATAGTGCGCTCCACTTAAATAATTTTTTTTAAAAATAAAATTTATTTCAAATATAGGAATTTTAAAAATTGTGAACTTTCTGGGCAGTTTTTTTGTGCCAATTACAGTATGTGTGTAAATAAAGCCAAAAAAATTGGATAAAAAAATATTTTTGAGTAAAAGTTTCGTTTCACTAAGAAAATACTTTAGATTACATTTTTAGCATTTCTCGGATATAGTGCGATCCCGCTTATAGTGCGAATTTTTGCTTGTCCCTTAAATCGCACTATAAGCGGGTTTCACTGTATTTGGTAAACAAAAAATCCAAACCGGATACCATTATTATTCGATGCTCCGTTTAAATGTTTTAAAAATTCCAATCAATGCAAAGATATAAGTTGCATTATTTTGTGTTTCCTAATTGCGTACATAAAAATCTACCATGTATTTTTTTTTTCTTTAAACAAAACAAAAAAAAAGCCAGTTCTACAATTATCGTTATGTGTGTTTCGATCTTGTTTTACACGTCAAAAATGCAACACACACATTTCAATAGTTTCAGACTGTATACGATTGCCATAAACATAGATTAAAGTTGACTGTTGGCAAAACAAGAAAATTCAATTGCAAATTCAGCGTGGTCCCTATCGCTCAAATGACAGATGATTTTTGACGACAAGACGCAGGCAGACCGAGGAAAAACTCTTTCCAAGTGTATAAAAATAGTCGAAACGAATGTGGGTGGAGTAAGAGAGGCGTTTAATAGCTCAACGTTCAACGTTAATGTTCAAAGTAAACAAAAGATAAACGCTCGTTTAAGGAGGGGGGTGAAAGCGAATAGAAAAAAAAAAAAAAAAAAAGACAATTAAAAAGTCCAAGACAAGATTTGTTCCTACCAGCTGAACCGCTTCTTATGACGTAGCGGTGTAATTCAATTTTTATAGTTCTACTATTGACTTGGGTTGACATTTATGATAGCCACCAACTTTTTTTTATTCTGTACGTATACAGTATTATACTCCCTCAACACGCGATTTCTAAGAGCAACATTCCTCAAATTAATAGATATAAATAAGTGCCAGCTGTATACAACTGAACTGAAGATGCTTCCTTATTTTTATACTCTTAATGAATCAATGAAAAAAAATTATCATTTCCATATTGGGATAGTGTATCAAATGCCAACAAAATTGGTTATAGATAATATTAACGTAGACTAAATATTGAAAATTACGCATATCCCATCAAATTTAGCTTTTAAAAAAACAACGAGTAACATATGGTAAATTTTGCCGTAAAATAGCTTTGAAAAATTGCTAATTTTTAAAAAAATAAAAAAAAAAATAAGATAAAATTGTTTATAAAATTTTAAAAGATCTAGTTTCCAATTAGGATTTGGCACTTTTTAGTTTAAAGTCGTAAACAATTCTTATTTAAACAAGGTCAATCGCTCTATTTTTTTTTTTTTACTTTTTCGCATCAAAGTCAAACAGGAAGCCGTAAATTTAATTCTTAAACTACCAAAAAAAAAAAGTTATACCCTGCATCTATATTTTCAAAAATTAAATTTGACGTTTTTATTTTACTGAAATTCGAATAAAACTAAATTAGTGCCTAAGGACGTCCATTAAAACGACATAAATTTTACACTCGCAACTTATTTCAATAATAAAAAAAAAAATGTTTTTTTTTAAAAAAAAGTAAATGAATAAAGAAAAAAAAAATGTACATAATAGAGAGGAATGATCGATCATCTTGAAGAAGGAAGGTGAATGCTTAATAATCCCCGCGACGGATGTCCGTTAAATGTAAAGCGCACGTGTGATAAAGCTTAATGATGATACGATAAGCCGTCGCTGTCACGATATACTGTATATATTTTTTTACAGTTTCTTAAAAATATGATCAATCGTAACGCCTAGTCACATTCACACACACGCATTCTATCGAATATTTGAGATAGTTTGCAAAGGTGGCACTGCGTCGGGAAGTTTGGCCTTCCGCCAGTTTCAATAAAAACTCGCCATCATCTCACTTCCGCTGTCTTATCTTTCCTATTGATACTTGGAATTTGCGCCACGTATCCGTAAAAAAAGTGTTAAGAAAAGTCTGCTAAGTCCGTTTATTTTCGAAGGAAATAAAAAAAATTGGACTTGGGTCATTTTTAGCCCAAAAAAAAAAAAAAATTAAAAACTACGGAATAATCTTTCGAGAGTTCGCACGTGGGCGGTTTTTCTGGAGATAAAATACACAAGTGAAAGATGCATTCCGCCACCCGTGTATTTTCCGCAATCTTTCGTTCTTTTTTTTTCTTCTTCTGGTAGGAAAGGTTAAAAATAAGAAAAATTCGCTAAAGAATGGCGGTCTTTGTGCGCTGTTTGAGTTGGGACGACGTTGATGGCCCAGCCTAGCCCAGCTCAGCTTCCTCAAACCCAAACCCCGGGTCTTTCACATCTTCTTATCTGTTTTATGTACGCCACAACTCCGTTTTATTATGTGAGCAACTAAATCCCCATCATCCACATGCGCATCCGGCCATTTTAAATAAAGATAAGCAATAAAAAAAAAGTATATATAAAAAAAAAGATGAAACTTTTGCTTGTTTATTATCCTTTCCTACTATTTATCCGCACGCATGCAGGCAGACGCTTGTCAACAAAACCTCGTCAAGAATTCGCGTTTTAATTCGATAAATAGAAAAGTAAAAAAAAGAAAAAAAATAATTCTCGAAAAGTGATATCACAAAACTTTGTCGAATTAAGTTAACTTTGAAACACGATGCATCTCGAGCATCTATTAATAGAAAAAACTAAGCTTAAACCCTTCGCGCGCTTGAAACCAGACTCTTTTCCCCGCTCTCCGAGAAGGATGCTGGAGTTAATTAAGAAATTGAATACTATACCGCTGTAGAGAGCGTTTAAAGTGGAAGAGTGAGATGAAAATGAGAGAGGTAGGTACGACTTTTCAACTGAGAATAATTCTAATCAGTCAAGAAGTCTGACAACTGGCGGTCATAAAAAAAATTTAAGAATGTTGTCACACTTTAGGTTAGAATACGCTAATAGACATAAAAACGTATCTTTCTATTTAAATGTATAGAAAATTTCGATCGGATTTATCTGACACCTATTTTTAAAAAAACGCACAACTTTAAAATTTTTTTATTTCCTACATTTTTCAAATTGACGAATGTTTACGCGCTCGCGGTTTAAGTGACGCGCGACAAACTTATCGAAAAGTCGCAGTTGAATAATACTGTTCTATCCAATTATTATTCTTACGCGCTTATTTTATTTCTTTAAAAACAAAAAACAAGCTTATTTAAAACTAATGTTATAAATAACGCACGTGAAGAGCGTCGTCGATGCGCCTTAAGAAATTTCAGGCGACTTTGCATTAGCGGTGTTTGTTTATTTTATCCGC
>JAQGAY010001090.1:0-16788 GCA_034698085.1 Polydesmus angustus | reverse complement strand
GAGGAAACGTACCGGGTGTCCCCGAGATATTTTTTTTCCAATTTCAGTTTGTTATAAAATATTAATCAACACGTGTAAACATTCTAATTTTGCGCTATTATATAGCGCTTAACTTCTAGTAACATTATTAGACTGCAATTCTAATGCATGTACTGTTATAAGCTTTCATGTGATCGCCATTGCCTTGATCACCATTTGCGATCCAAAAACATCTAGTCGATATTCCAAAATGATCTTTGCGTCAATTTGTCTTGACAGCAGCTGCGATTCTTAGTTTTAAATTATTAATATCTTTCACCTGCGAACTGAAAACTAGGTTTTTGCAAATCTTTATAGGAAAAAAAAAATCCCAAAGTGTGATGTCAGGAGATCTACAGTAGGAGGTCATTGGATTGAACCTCCAAGACCAATCCACCTTGCGATTTATTTCTTTGTGGATTTGTAAAAGCTTCTAACATTGCTGTTTCAGTTTTCATTATTGTTTTGTTGTTATCCATGTACCGTTCTAATATTGTTACTAGAGGATAAAAAGCAGTGTTTTTATTTTATTCATTATTTTATACACATGTTTAATAATAAAGTACCGGTACTGAAAAGACTTCCGAGTTTCGCTGTAAAATTGGCGCAAAATTTGGAATCTTTACACATTTTGATTAATTTTTTATAACAAACTGAAATTGGCCAAAATTATTTCATACACCCGATATACATGTAAACTTATCCTACATTTTTTAATTTGAGGATAACCTGTCGACTATAATTTTTAAGTATTTATTCTCAAATTGAACTTGTATTTAAATTTAAATTTTACTGTACTTTTTTTAGAATGAATCTGCTTTCATTAAGTTATCTTAAAGTTTTAAGATTAATACAAGTTAATTTTTGTAATTTATGTTGATTTTTTTATCGTGCAGGATTTGAATTTTGTATCAATTTTCTTATTGTTCTATTTACTTTTCTGAATTACATTGTAATAAGTTAACGGTCAATGCTTTCTATTCATAATCTTGCTCTGCACCAGGCTTTTAATAGATATTGCATGCACTTAATTATTGATTTTATTTTCTCGTTAAATTTTTGTTTTGTTTTTGCACATGTTCACTTAACAAAAATTGAAAGGGCATTATTATATTTTTTAAGTTTATGGCATTGTTGTTTTGAAATGAATATTTAATAAACGCCTAAAAGGTATTTACAGTATTTGTCTACAATTATAATACTGTACATTGTGTACAATGTAATGTACTTGGGATCTTTAAATAAGTTTCAACAATTATTAATATTTAACGAATGCTTCTTCGATTTTATGTACACGAATTGATTTTTGATATCTTCTTTTCTCTGGTCTAAGCTGTATTTTTTTAGTTTAATTTACCATGAAATGCGCTTTTGACTGGGGAATGCTGAGTCAAGCTAGCCCCTAGGTAGCAATATCTACAGAAATTTCGGAATTTGAGTCGATTTCCGATTGTTATTTTAAGTACATGCCTCTTAAATTTTATTAGAAAATATAAGCAAATTTTCGTATATCACAAATCCAATTTTTACGTTGAAGCCCAATTAGCAAAGAGTTTTTCCGCATGTCAATAGATTTGTTTATCAAATTGATGCATGTAATATAAAATTCGGGCAAAGTATAGATTTCTCCGCAAATGCACTCGCTGGGGAAAAAGGAGGTGTGAGCCGATCAAAGCAAACCCGATAGTGAAATCCATAGTGTAAGCAAGATACATAGTGTAAGTGTAGGTGTGTGGACTACTATTTCGAGTGAGCTTTTAAACAATACGGGGTAGCAATACACGGAGCTATTACATAATGACGTAATAATCTAAACGTAATAACATTAAGTGACACCTGCGAGGAAACACACAAAATGAAGGATCTGCTCGAGATTCCGGATAAATGTTGCGGAATATCAATTTAGAATACTGTAGTAGCCTTGTACTGTACGTGAATGGATTCTCTTATGAAAAGCAAACATTCAGCGGTTTCTATCCGATTCAATTTGAATGCTGGTGTAGTTGGATTATAATATTTTGGTTCCGAGTTATTAAATTGAAGTAAAGGATTGAAAATTTAGTTTATTTTTTTTAAATAACATAACGGTATTAATTTTTTTTAAATTTGATTTTGATATGCCTATTATTTTAACATCATTAATTTTCATCATTACATTTTGTGTTAACTTACAGTAATTTTGAAATATTGTCGTTCTTTCGGCTTGATCTTTTTTTCCTCCTTGCATTTTTCTTTTCTTGATTATTTAAGGAAACCCTTAAAAATTGAATAAAGCGAATGATTGATTAGTAATTTTGGTTTAGGGCAAATGCGCGAGTTAGTGTGTTTGAAAGTAACGTCAGATTAAGAGAGAATTTTTTTTTTTTTTTGAAATGTAGAATCCGATTTTGCTTTCCTTCTTCACGCGTCCACTTGACAATAATAATTAATTTACAACTCCGCTATTTACTACTGTACAGTAGATGAGGTTCTCAGTCTGATCGTGAGGCTTTGAATAGGAGCTTGTTGTTGCGCGTATTTGCGTCTTTGTTTTCAATAATTTCTTACTAATATTTTACGGATTAAATGTACATGTACATATTTTAACTAACAAAATTCACGTTTTGAACGTTTTCTTTATTTAATTATTATTAAAAGAAATTAAATTGTATATGTTTCTTGTTTTGTAGGTATTGGAAAATTTATTTTAAATAATGGCCGATAAAAAAGACGGCCATAGCAAATCCAAAGATAGCCGAGCGAATCATAATAGCAGCCACGAATTGTGCGAAGAAGACACTAGTCTATCTGGTGGTGAACCCAGTAATGAAAGCGATAAATCGGCAAAAAGGGTATCCTTCTACATATTGATTTATTTTTAGCATATTTATGTTGTTTTTTATTATTATTATTTATAATTTTTTATTTTAGATGAAACGTCGAACGTCTTCTCCTAGCACGGAACCTCGAAGTAGCAAACGTTTACGTCTTCAATATCAACCGTTTCAGTCTCCCACTCTGCACATCCCGCAATTGAGGCCAACGAAATCCAACGAAGAGAAAGAAGTTGTTTATGTGAAAGGAGAATTTCTGGCTTTAAGAAATGAAAGTGGTAAATAATATTGAAATATGGCGTTAAATTTTTTAAATTGTTTCTTTTCTGTTAACGATTAAAATTCTCTCGCCAATTTAGGAAGTTTTTTCATTTGCCAAGCTGCTCAAAATGTTTACAAAAGTAGTCGACGTTTTCGAATTAGGTGGCTTTCGAAAGCTGATAACCGAGAGACAAATGTTTATTCCCGCGATTTTTATGATTATACTGGTATGTTTCTTGTAAAATAGCATACAGACTGATACAGTAATAATAATTTTTGCTAAATGTAAATTTTTTATGTCAGATTTTGAATGCGTACTTACTAACATTCAGATGGACAGATTGGATAAAAATTTGTTTCGGCTTCCAAGGGAAGAATCTGTGCGCACAGAAAGTATTTTAAGAAAAGCGCTCAATTTAGAAAACGGTGTTTATAAATCTGAAGGCGATGTTAACGAAATTGGTAGCGGTTTCTTTACAGTATCAAATTTTTGATTAAATTATTAAATGCATTTTGTTAGATGAACCTGCTAATCATAAAGGTAGTAGTTCAAAAGAAGGAAGTAGTAGACCGTTGATGATGACTAGGCGAACTATTATAGATAGCTCAAAAGGACATAGCTCCCAAGTTGACGACGATCATTCTAAAAAATATCAAGTGTCAAAAGGTTTGACTTTGCTTATTTAGTTTATTGTTTTATTATTATTTTGTTTGGGTTTCTCGCTTTTGATTTTTTTTCACATTTATTTTTGAGTTATAAAACTTGTTTCATGTGCTATAGATGCTAAAGTCAAATTACAAAAAATAATTCTAACTACGAGGAAAGAAGGTCAACCTATAACAAAAAATAAAGTGAAATTGAAACAACCGAGATATCACAGTGCGTTGTTGACTTGAACGCAACTAGAAATTTCTTTAAATTTATTAACGTTTTTGCAGTTGAACATCGATCGCAAAGTCATAAAAGGGAAGAAAAGACTGTGATGAGAACAAAGAGAAATTTAGTTTCTACTATGACCGCAACTATAGAAAAACCAAAGTTAAATACAAAAGTTGCTTTGTACAATAATGATCCAACTTTTGAATCAAAGTAAACGATTATTTCTTTTTTCTATTAAAACTTAATTTATTAAAATATGCTTCTCTATTTGCAGCAATCCTATTCCTTACGTTTCGTTGATAGCTAATAGCAAGTTGCTAATTAGAGCAGTTCTTATGAATGATACAAAATCGCTTCAATCAATGTTGAAATGCAAAACTAATAAATGCTGGGTAAATAATGTTTAAATCAGTACATTTTTATTTTGTTATTAGCAGTGGTTTTTTTTAAATGTAGTATGGTGTGCATCAAAGTGTCGATCAGAAGATGGATGCACTTTCTCACGCTTTATTAAAGGAAAATCACGCCGCAATTGAAATCATAATGAATGAGAGAAAGAATCCTGCAAAATCGGCTATTAAGTTGCCAGAAACAACTCTATTACACTACCGAGTAGGAAAGTAAGAAAAATTTCACTCGACGAAAACTAATTTAATACTTGCAAGACTTATATTTATACAAATTTGCTTGTACCTAGATCAAACTTTAAATTTCTTGGTTCAGCAGTGAGGGAAATTTCTTTGAGTAGGGGAGCAAGAGAAGGAAATAGCGCCCTGATGAAGGTCTGGTATAAGTGTTTCATTTTGTATGTGCTTTAAGTTAATTTGAAATTGTTCTAGGATTGTTACGATGAATTTTCGGATCAAGTGTATATTAATTTGATGCTGCAACATGGAGTTTCCATGGAGACTATAGATTTATTCTGCAGTCATTCAACTCCCAACCCAGAAACTGCTGTACGTTACATGTTATGAAAATAATTACTATATATTACTGGCTAATTTGCAAAATGTTAATTTTGAAATATTCTCAATTTTAGAAAAAGTTGGTTATTTCTAATTTTTATCGGGCCGTCAATTATGGTCAAAGAAAATTGGCAGCTTGTTTAATCGATGAAGCGTTAAAATTGGACGCTTTAGGATTCACACTTTTACACAAAGAAGTATGCATCTAATTTTATTTTATCGCATTGATTATGTTAAACTATAATTGTCATGTAGGCACTGCAATTGGAAAAACAAGAATTAAGTTATTTTAGACCTGAAAGTGTAACAAAACGGTCATTTGGCAACTGTGGAGTAAGGAAATTTTTGCATTACAAATAATTTTTCTTGTAACTCTATTAATTTTATTATCAAGATTGCACCAGTGCACTGTGCTGCTATTAATCCTGTTTCTAAATACTTGAAACAATTAATTGACGCAAATCCTGATTTCAATATCGGAGATCTAAATGGCCGAAAACCACTCCATTATGCTGCTGCGTGTGAAGGTCCATGTCCAATGGATTTGCTTCTTAGCAGGTACATACTTGTTTCTTCTTACGTATTTTTTTATTTAGTAATATTAAGATTTAAAATAATTTTATAATAGATAAAAAAATTCAAATACATTTGTTTTTAGAAATTTGCGAACTGATGAAGCCGACAATGAGGGTAATCTACCCTTACACGTTGCTGCTGAAACTGGCCAAGTTCAAAACATTGATCTCTTATTAAAAAGAGCAAGAACTGGTATTTGGCTGTATTTATTTAAATAAAAAATAACTTGCTTTTTAAATGATTAAATATTATTAGATAAACGTTCAGCAGATGATAATAAAATATTCATTCATCAAGGTCTAGGAGGGATAAATCGAGCTAACCGTGCAACATACACAGCTTTGCATTTAGCTTGCATAGGGGGACACTTGGTATTTTATTTTTAACAATAATGGAAATTTTAATCATTTTAACGCATAATTTTACGTTAAGGATGTTGTTAAGTCTTTGATTAAATACGGAGCCGATATCGAAAAGCCAACTGGAATTGGAAAGAATAAAGCGACTCCGTTGATGTTAGTTTGTCAACATGGCCATTTAGAAATAATGAAATTTTTGACAAGCTCTGGCGCGAAGCAGGATGCCAGAGGTTTATTTTGTTTTTTACTTTAGCCATTTATGGAAAAAATTTCGAAATTATTATGCTTTGTATTAGATAAACTCAGGAGGACTGCGATGACCTACGCGGTAATGAATGGGCACGCGCACATCGTCTCTCATTTATTGCGAATGGGTTGTGATCCAAACCAAGCCGATAGTTCAGGAAATTCTCCGTTGCATTACGCTGTTGCTTACGGGTGGTGGTACTGCATTAAGCTTCTACTAGATGCAGGAGCAATATTGAATTGTTGCAATGACTGGAAGGTTCTTATAAACGAATCTATATTAATTTAAATGCATTTTACAAATTTAATTTATAGGTTACTCCACTGGGAATAGCTTTTCTTAAGGGTCACGTTGGATTAGCGGAATCTTTATTGCACCAAGCTAAAATTGATTTAGAATTTAAAGACGACAATGGTATAAAATAATAATCGGTTTTTTAAAACTGAAAATGATTTTTTTCGTGTGAATTTTAGGTTTATCTTACGTCATGCTAGCGGCTTGCAGTCCTCTCATACCGGCTTTAGTGGATACTTTTAAATTTCTTATTACAAACAAAAAGGCTAAATGTACAGAAGTGGATATTCACGGAAATACTCCTGTATAAAGTTTTAAATTTGATGTTTAGCATAATTGTAATAAATTTTTTTTTTGTTTTGTTCTTAGCTTCACTGGTTAGCTTGTAATAGCACGATGATTGAAGATAAGCAGGTAAAATAAACTCTTTTAGACATTCGTATTTCGGTGTTATTTTATGTTCTTTTATCTTCGTTGTCGTCATTATAACATGGGCGCTATGTGTTATCCGCTGCAGTACTCGAATGAAAAAGATTTCAGTCATAAGATTCAACCCATTATTGTTCCTCTTTCTATTAGCAACAAGGTATCCAAGATTGTATTTGGCAAAATAGCGCATGGTTGTAAAAAAAACACTAGTGCTTTAAATGCTTGGCAAAATTTTGTTGTTTTACATGTATATTTATTGAAAGTTTGGTAAAGTTCGTGTTTTTGTTTAATATCTGCTTTCTATTTATTGTTCTGCATTTTGGGAGACATAATTGGTGTACTCTATGTCTGTTATAGTTTTACTAATAAACGTTTTCTAACGATTGCTTTAATTTAGGGTAAGGTGGTGTGTGATGAAGCAGTTCAAACAAGTTTACAAATGGCTAGAATTTTACTGGAACACGATTGCGATCCAACAGCGAGGAATCATAAAGGTCAAACTGTTTTAACTTTAGCAATACAACAGGTATTTTACTTATTCTGAATACAGTGTTAACATTATTTTTAAAACTCTTTCGATATAAGGGAAATAATGAGCTGGTAAAACTATTGTTAAACGATGGCAGCCAAGTTACTGCTGAAGTTGACGATACGGGAGAAAATCTATTACATTCTTTGGTTGATCATTCTTGGGAGAACGACTTATCGACGATAATTCAAGTTATTAAAGATAGCGTAAGAGAAAATTAATTTTTTTTTACTTGTACGTATATATAAGTTTATTTTTTAATTAGCCTGGAAAAAAATCAAAAGCGCTTAACGGCGAAGATAGCTTTGAACTTAATATTCAAAATCCAGTACGTTTATTATTTCAATAAATGAACTACTTTTACTCAGATATTTATAATGTTTATTTCTTAATTAGCCAACTCCTTTGTTGGAAAATGTGGACGGCGTTTTAAAAGTTGGAGATGTTGTTGTCATGAAAGGAATAATAAATTCATCATCACCGACGTAGATTTTATTACTTTGTGAAATTTTACTTTTTTTGTTATTTAACAAGTGTATTTTAGGTTTTTTACGAGCTTATTACAAGGGTTTGATGTCGAAAAGGACGATGTTGCCTTGAATTGTGTAGTAAAACTTTCTGATTCCGATGTAACTTTAACTTGTAATGGAAGGGTTAATGAGAAATGGAAAGAGGCTAAAGATATACCGTTACCAATTTTGTCAACAGCAGAGCAGAAAGATCGAAATATTGAAATAGAATTGGCTATTACTTTACAAGAAGAACAATTTCAGGCATGTTTTTATAGAAATAAATGTCGATCAAAAAATTCATTTTTTTATTCAGGTTTCTGTTGGAGGTTCTGCATATGTTGATTTTCCAGTTACGGTGTCGCCTAAGCAGGTGGTATGCCTTCATGTTACCAAAGATAGCCGCTTAAATAGTGTTCAGATCCAACGTTCTGCTGTATGTACTTCAAATTTAAAAAAACCTGAAAATTCAATTAATTTACTGCCCTTTTTGTAGATAACTAAAACCACAATGCCAGCAATATCTTTGCCATCAGATGTTTTAAGAGAAATGGCTCAAACATATAGTTATGACGGATTTACTCCGTTGCTTTTAGCGTGTAACAAATATCAGTTCACTGTAAGATAAAAATTTTTTTTATAACCATTTAGCAATTTTTAAATATATATTGTTTTTTTTAAAAGACTGATGCAAAGCAGCAGTTGTGTTTAAGAAAGATAATCAAGGTAAAGACAATTTTTCTTGCATTTTCGATGTAGTGGGATATTTAATTTATTTTTGGTTTAGACATTGATTGAGGATTCAGATTCGGAAGTCCACGCTGTTGTAAAGAAGCGCAGTGATAATAAAAGCCGAAACATTGGTAAGTGTGAAATGTATTGTTGCCAAAATATTAAAATTAAATTATTTTTAAACTTTTAGATGGTTACTCAGTTTTGCATTTTCTTGCAAGTGCTACTGAAATACCAGAAACTGTGAATGGGGTTGAGACTGCTGCACCCGGGTTGAGTTTGCTATTACACTATAAACCGCCAATTAATATTCAAGATCATCGCGGTAGAACACCTTTAATTACAGCTATCCTTCGAAGACAATCCGCTGCTGCTGAAGCTTTGGTTGGTTTAAAATAAAAATGTGAAAGTTGAAATTTTTACTTAAAAATTTGTTATTAAAAAGATAAATGCTGGGGCGAATGTGAATCAATGTTCTGGTGATATGGATGACGATGGAAAGGCTTCTCCATTGATCTTAGCTGCTAAGTAAAACACTTTATAATGCTTGAAATTGCTATTAGATGGCATGAAGTAATTGTTAATTTTTTTATTTTTACAGCTTAGGATTAATTTCTGTAATTAGATTATTACTTAAACATGGTGCTAATGTGCAAATGGCTGACGAAAAAAATCACAGCACAGCTTTACATTATGCAGTTCTAATGAAATCATGTAATTAAATGTGAAAAAATGTTGTTTTGAAACGTTTCTGATTTTGTTTATATTTGTAGCTAATAACGCATTGGAAGTAGTGCGATGTTTATTGGACGCTGGAATTAATATTAATTCTACTAATCAGGACGGTAGAACACCATTGCACTTGGGAGTAAATGCAAACAGCGGAAGCACAGATGATATAATAGATATTGAGGATTTATTAATTGAAAGAGGGGCTGATTTGTTTGCCAAAGATAGTCTTGGCAGGCTGCCATTGCATTACGCTTTTGTTAAAATTGGAAGGTGGGTTAACTTTTGCGTTATTTGTGATGCAAATATTAACTTCATAAAATTTGCAGACCGGACGATTCTTTAAAAATTGATCCTATAGAAATTGTCAGTTTATTGACCGGAGCTATGAAGAGTTCTAATTTAGATGTCGTCGACGTGTTTGGGCAAACGCCGCTTCATTGTGCAGCTTTTCGCGGTGCCACAATATCATGCATGCACTTGGCTCAAGTGAGTAAATTAGCCTTAATTTTAAAGTATGAATTTAAATTTTATTTTTATTTAGTCTATCGCAAATTTAAATGCTAAAGATCGAAATGGAAATTCTGCTCTAAGTTTGGCCGTTTTTGGCTCTCATGAAAGGTAAAATTTGTTAATTCTATTTTAAAGCTTTTTGCCTACTAAAAACTTTTAAATTTTTTATTTTTTTATATAGTTGCGCTATAATGTTACTTCAGAAAGGCGCCAGCGTTCAGGTTGACGTTATTGTTCCACCATCTGAATCTCGAAAACATGAAAAAGAAAAAACGTCTATCTGGCAATGGAAACCAGTTGCTGAATCTCCTCGACAACCTAAAAGAACACCCATTTTGCAAGAGGTTGTACATAAGGATTGGCAAGGAGTTATGTATATGATGGTTGGACAGCTACAAAGTTCAGGAGCTAACTTTTTTCCAGCTATTGAAGTAAATTTTTAATTTAGGATTTTCTGATTTTTCAAGTATTTCTTATTGTCAAATATTTGTATATTGCACAGGCTGCCTTAAAAACAGGAAAATATAAGTTGGCTCTAAATTTGATAGCCCGAAATAAGGGTGGTGAAACCGTTAACACGTTTAACAGCGCCGATCAGAATTTATTGCATATCCTTGCGAACATCCCAAGAAATATGGGTTGCCCGGAACTTCAAGTAAAAGTAAGTTCAACAGTTCTTTCTTGTTTTAAAACGCACTACTCGTTTTAATTAAATTATTTATATATTTAGGTAGCTAAAGTTTTAATAAATTGTGGAGTCTCATTGACTCGACCTGATGCGGAAGGGGATTTTCCATTAACTTATGCAGCGCTAAACAAAAACGATATTTTATGCGAATTCTTTACCGGTATTAAATGATTAATAGAATTTTAATATAAAGTCTAATATTTTCATGTATATTTAAGAACAATTGGGCTGGGAAGCAGTTATTAAAATGGCTCCTGATAAACTTGGTCGCACTCCTCTTACTGCTGTATTTTGGAATTTAGAACCATTTGAATGGCGTACTTCGAAGCTGAAAGCAATTCGGTTATTTCTTAATATTAATTATGAAACGTCTTATTTGGAAATATGTTTTAAACATTTCTCTTTATAGTTTGTGGTGTAAAAAATTATTCTCACGTGGTGCCAATTGCAATATGTTATCTGCATTTCCCTATGTTGATAATTGTCCAGATGATACTTTTGTACATGTCAATCGAAATTTGGATTATAAATCATCAGAACCTTGCCGCATAACGCCTTTAATATATGCCGTGTGTTTACATGATTATGAACTGGTTGTATTTTTGCTTCAACAACATGTGGACATAAACTTGCCTGACGAATTTGGAAGAAGTGCCCTAATGCACGCTGTTAGAAAGGTAATCACACAATCATTAAGGTTAATATAGTTTAATATTTAGTTTCATTGCATTTTGTTACTTTTTTAGAATGACATCGGAATGGTAAAACTCTTGTTGAATCTCAAACATTCTTATAAACAAGACGTGTATTCCGCTTTGGAAAAGCGAAGGCTGCATAAACAACTTTACGTTAAGGTTTGATATAAATAATTCATTTATATTTTTGGTAGCATTTTAAAAATTAGGGATTTTTCTTTATATTTAGAATTTTGAATGTTCGTCTCTTCATAATAAAACATTTACCAAAGAAGATTCTTTGAAAACTTATAAAGTTGATGTTAAAAAGGACGGTTCAATTCAATCAGCTGAAAAGGATAATGGCGAATTTGTTCTCTCAAAAATCAAACAAGAATGTGACGGCAAATCAAATTCTGATTCTCTTACAAAGAATGAAGACGATAATCTTGAATCTGAAGATTTTAAACCAGAAGAAAATGAAAAGCCAACTGACATTGGTAATTGAGAATATTTTATTAAGTTTGAAAAAAATTTGTAATTGATCGTTTTTAAAGAAGCCAACGGCGAAAATGATGAAAAATCGAATAAAGTTTGTCTCACTCAAACTGATCGACATGGCTGGACGGTTGTTCATCATCTTATTAGACCATTTAGTTGCGGGACCTACGATAATGTAGAGATTCTTCAACTATTAGCCGATGCAGGAGCACGTTTAGATATTTCAAATACGGCTGGTTTTAGCCCTCTTAAAATGGCTGTTCAAAGTAGAGCTTATCAGTTAGCAGCTGCCCTTCAAAAATTACTCAACTGTCCAGCTGAAACAGTAAGATTTGGAAATTTTATCTCCAAATGATAAATACATTTAATTAAATTAATCAATTTGTGCGAATGATTTTAGATTATTAACTCTATTACTGAACCAAGTGTTAAAGATAACATTCAATGGGACCGTGACTTGTGGGATTACAAAGTCGATGCAGCGGAAGTGTTGGAAAGGGTAGAAAGTGAGGCGATGGAAGAAGGTGAAGATGACGTTGTAATTACTCCCGATGTTCATTCTGGAATGGAAGATATGGGGTAAATTTGACTAAGTTTTTTTAAAAGATTTTTTTATATAATATGTTCTTTTATAGTGAGGTAGTTGTCGACAGTGAGCAAAACATATCTTTAGATGCGTTTATGACTAAAGTTGAATTTAATGTCAGCGGTGGAGTTTGTTATAGTTTTTATAAAATGCAGGTATAATTAAATCTCTCGATTAGGCGCATCATTTTATATGGTTTTGTAATTTGTTTTTGAATAATTTAAGGTTATAAGTCAGCAAGGAAAGAATTTGTTTATTTTATTTACTCGTTGGGGAAAACTAGGATTTGAAGGAGAATATCAGCAAATACCATTTTCATCGTTAGAGGAAGCTACAAAAGAATTTTGTCGTCTGTTTAAGGCTAAGACTGGTAACAACTGGCAAGATATTAAAAAGTAAATATGTCAATTTTGTTAATTAGTTTAACTTGTAAATAATACATTTTAATTATACAAAGCTTTCAACCAATCGCCAAAAAATATCGAGTTATTGAAGCTCTTCGAAGGGGCCGACGGAAATTGAGAGATATTTCACTTAATCTGGTCAAAGATGTTCCTTCTGTTTTATCAACTTCGTTGCAGGATTTAATGAACACTTTGGTAATTTATATAGTGTTTATTTGTATTTTTTTGAAGAGTTTTATTACAATTATTGAAATTTAGACGAATGTGCCAATGTTACAAGAGGCTTGTAGAGACATAGGACTTGATACAGCTGTGATGCCGTTTGGTCGTTTATGTGATGCTGCTTTGCAGAAAGGACGACAAATACTCCGAGAGTTAAAGTATGATATTGATTATTATTATTTGATTATCTTTTTTAGAAAATTAAAAAACTTGTTTGTTTAGAAATGTAATTAACGAAAAAATGAAGATAGATAATGAACCAAAGTATCGTGAGAGAGTTGCTGAATTAGCTGAAAAGGTTGTTTGCTGAATCACTTTATTAATCAATTGAGGTTCTTGATTTAACCAATATATTATTTTATCATGTTATGCAGGTAATAGATCTCAGTAGTGAGTATTTTCAAGTAGTACCTCAACACAGCTACGCCTTTGAAAAAGTGCGGCCTTTGGAAAATCTTCAAGGAGTAAGGAATTATTTAGAGAATCTGGAGTACATGTTCCATTTGGAGCTAGTCAGTAAATTACTTCTTGGAGCGCAGCTTCGAGTAAAAGGTACATTTTTTATCAATAAAACGAAAATATATTATTAACGAATATAAAATATGCGTAGACATAAATCCATTGGATTATGCATATCGGTCAATGGATTGTCAACTGTGTGCAATGCAAGAGGATGAGATGGAAGCTCAGTACATTCTTCAATATATTCACAACACCTGTAAGCCTGTTCTATATTATTTAATTTTCACCACAAGTTAAACTTGGAATATTTTAAGCTTTGCCCCCTAAACCCGTGGTCGAGAGTATCTATCGTGTATCTCGAAAGGAAGAGTTTATACGACAGACTTCAATGAAAGAAATTTCTAAAAATCGGTGGTTGTTATGGCACGGAATTCCAGCCGCAAAAGTTATCAGTGTTCTTACAAAGGGACTTCGTGCATCTGGTGACCAGGATAATTCTTCAAACGCTCAAGATGATATGTTTAAGGTAGAAAAACATTTTGGTATAATAACTGTAGAAAATAAAACTAAAAAAATGCTCTATTTCAGGAAGTACGTGTGGTAGATTCATTTGAAATGAGTCGAAGAATGTGTCCAAATCCTTTGCGACAAAAGGCCAATACGCAATTTGCTCTACTTTGTGAAGTAATTTAATTCTTTATTTTAATAATTGAGAAGTAATTGGGGAGTATCGAATACCGTAGTTACAATTTGAGTGCTTTACTGATTTTACTTCATAACTCAGAAAAATGCATTCAAATTTAAATTACTCGATTGGGAACTCCCTAATTAACAGGAAATAAATTTTATTTTTTAATTAAAACAATCAATGATAGGTTTTACTGGGGAAAAACTTGGACTCCAATACCAATCATTGCATCGCTACGGACAATGGTTATGAAAGTTTTAGTTTAGCTGGAACTTATTTCCCCGATCCATCATGTAATCTTATTCTGTCAACAGGTAAATGAAAAAAATTATTTGCTTATAATCAAAATGAAAAGCCTTTCTTAATAAAACGTTCTTTTTGCTTGCTCTTAGGCGTTAAAATTCCTTTGGGAACGTTGACCTGCAAGTACAATAATGACGGCCAGATAATACCTGGTCAAACCGATTTTAACGAGTATAAGGTAACTAAAAGGGAACAAATATTTATTCGTTATCTCGTATGTTACCGATCCGATCACATCAAACCGTCTTACAAAGCTTGCAAAGTTCCAACTCATTCATAAAAGCAGTCGTAAACAAATTTTTAATTTTACGTCCATATCTGTAATTTTATTCCCAAACGATTTCCCCAGGCCAGGAGGTCGCTGGTGCGCACCCTACACCGAAATCATAATTATATATTTTATTTTGAAATCTGGACTCGTTGACATCCAGTAACAAATTCACCAGGAAGAGAATAAAATAACATTTTTGTGAATTACCTATATGGTACCCGACATTTTTGGTTATCATTTTTCAAACGACGACGGCAAAAAATGTAATGACTATTATTTTAAACATTTTTGTGATAATTCTTTTTTTTTTTTACATTTTCTTTGGCGTTACAGCGATAAATATGAAAAGGAATACAAATAATTATGCATTTATTATTAATACATAAGAGCATTATGACCCCCTGGCCAAAACCCCATTTTTGAGTTTTCAACTTTCAGCTTCCCAATCATGTGCATCTATAAATATTCGAACGCATAAAACTATCGACGATCGTTGCAGGATTTGGAGTGGCATTCCTATTTCATTATCTCAATTATTGGGGCACTTTTACTTAATAAATTTTTGTTTCTCAAGAATTTCCCTACCGTCATTACAATAAATCTCGCATTAAAGTAAACATTTCCTAGCTAATTTAGATTTTGGAATAAGGAGGAGTAGGTCTAAAAATAATTTTAAGTAAGTTTAATTCCTTTTACATTTTGGTTAAAATTTAACAATATTTGTTTCTGCTGCTTCTTATGTTCTTTGAACGACAATGCATTTCCTTTTTTCTCTATCAGCCTTTCTTTCCTTTGCTCTTTTACGGCTCTTTTTCTTTCCCTTTTTTCCTCTGGTGTTTCGTTAGAAGGACGAACTTGGGGTATATTTTTTCTACTAATTTCGTCAGTTTCAGTTGTCTCTTTATCGAAACGAGCTAAAGCTGCAGAAGTAAGGCGGCGTTTTCGTTGAAGTACATCTTTAGGAATTGAAGTAGACATGAGCTTGATTTTCGAAGGTTCTACAATTAATTTCGGATGATTGTACAGGGTAGAGTAGGTGCTGAGAATAGATTCGCAGTCCCATTTAGTGGCCGGTCCTTCTTCCAGACTCACTTCCATCACATCATCTTCGCTACTGGAATCGTATATTTTAGCTTCGATCTCATTTCGTACGTTGGTTAAACAAATTTTAGATTCTGCCAATTTGTCTTTAAATTCCTGAAGAGCTTGATCTAAAACTTCATTACCCGGTTGCATGAAGCCATCGACAGTCTCATCTCCTTCCAAAGCGCCAATTTGCTCATCGTCATACTCTTCGAACATTCGTTCAAACTGATCGTCAACTAATTGTAAACCTTTGTTACGACTTAAAACTGAAGATGTTAACGAATAATTAGTGAATCTCGACTTTGTTTCTTCGTGGTCAAATAGTTCTCCCGGTTCATCGTCTTCTTCGTACCCGTCCGAATCGATTTCGTCGTCTGACCCAATCGCGTCGGCTTTTATCACGAAGTCGTCGTCCAATTCGTCTTCTTCGTCATTGCTGAAATCGCTTTCGAGAGTCTCAACTATTTCTGGATCGTAATCGGGACGAGGACCGCGGATCGGTGCAGCTCGGTTTAACAGACCTATATTTTCTTCCACGTTTGAAGCAAATACCGATGACGGCAGCACCAATCCATTTGAATTTTGTTGCGCTGCTTGAGAGCTCCAATCAATATGTAAATCATTTAATAAGCCTGATACGGGAACCAGAGAGACATCCCCAACGCCTTTTAAATGCTGTAAATAATCGTAGTCGTCGTCGAAAAATACCCCAAAAGACCTCTGCTCTTCCTTACGCTTCTCTTTAGCTTCATCTGGTTTTTGTTTGGAAGACGACGGTCGTTCGTGCGTTTGATCAGCACGTTTTGAAGATGGTTGCTCTACTAACACGTGTTGAGGTGCATCTTCGTCAGCAACCAAAGGATCTCTCTGGCTTCGATGAACTAGGCGAAACGTAACGGCATTCTTCTTATCAATAAATTTCTTCTTCGGCATTTTTATTTCTAAATATTCAACATAATTTATAAGACGCTAATAAATATTATTAAGAAATAGTTTAAAATAACTCACCTTTTTGATAATACGGCAAACTTTTACCTACAGTGCTGCAG
>JAQGAY010001089.1:0-16791 GCA_034698085.1 Polydesmus angustus | reverse complement strand
AAATTTTTTTGCGAAATGTTTTTGATTTTTTTGCGAAATTAATTTTTATTTTTTTTCCAAATTTTTTTTTAATGTTTTTTTTCTTGTGCGCTTTTGGCCGCCCCTAAATTATGCCGCCCTGAGGCTCCGGTCTCACCTGGCCTATTTCGAAATCCGCTTCTGGAGAAAGTGTCGAGCGACGATTTCTATTCTTACGTATCAACGTAAACAACGTTTGAAAATGATGGGTGGGAAAAGCCATGCAAAGGAAAATACTGTTTGTACTCGACCTTTCAACTTTTGTAAATAAATCACAATGGCGATCAATAGGCGTAAAATGAAGGCGAACACGAGCGCGTGCAGCTCATTATTACATTAGTCAAAGCTGTAAACTCCCCGGATGAGGAAGAAATTTATAAATATTAATAATTATAATTAGTATGGAAAACGTCGCCGCTTTCATTTATCATAATGTCGATCGACGTTACGTCGCGTAAAACGCGGGCAAAGTTTATTACAGTTTTCCAAAAATAAAAATACTCTACTCAATTGTTGTTAACTCGAATTTTTTTTGTTGTTGATGTTGTGTATCTTATCAAGATGCAGAATCACGCTCTGATTACATTGCATAATACTGCTATACTTTAATGATCTTCGAATTTAATTATTACATTTTTTTTTCCTCATGCCCATCGAAAATAACTTGGGGAGTTTTAAAAAAAAATATTAATACGCTATAAGTAATTATTAGAAAAAGGAAACAAAAGAGATTGTTCCGTTACGGCAACAGCGCGTTTCGATCAGATTAAAAAAAGCTATAAAAAGTGTAAACGTCAAAAGCTGAGTTTTTTTTCCAGACTCGAGCTAAAACCCTGTCTGAAGTAGCACTTAACACCTTTCACAACAGTTGCATTCTTTCTCACCCTTTAATTTTGCACCTTACAATCACGCCCGAAGTACGTGCAAAATCCGGTAAACACGAATACAAGGTGTGGCATAAAAATATTGAGACTGTTTCAATAAAACATACTCCCTCTGTCCAGAAATAAGTGACCGATTTCCTTAAAAATTGATATTTTAAAAAAAAATTTCAAAAAAAAAGATGTTAAAATTGTATATTTTATTGAAAGTTAACTACAAAATATCGTTTCTGAAATATTTTTAGGAGTAAATTGAGTCATTAGAACTGAATTGATAATGTCTTGCAGGCTAAATGTTGTTGGTTGAGATTTGCTTCATTTTGTTGTTGTCGTTCAATAATTATAGCAAATTGAATAATAAATGATTTGCTATGATTTTAAATTTAAATTAGGTCTTCCACGACCGTTTCGTACCAACATCTCCCAATATTTTCTTATACCGGAGCTTTAAATTAACTTAAGTCCGGAAAACTTTTGCTTTTTAATCGAAAATTTATATTCTAAGATAAACTACAAAACTTTTTAGTTGCTGCCAAAAATTTCAACTATAAGAAGGGTTTTCAAAATAATAAGTCAACTTTTAAAAACAAAGGAATAAATATAAAATTTTATTAGAACAGTCTCATTACTTTTATGCCACACCGTGTACTTGCAGAATACTTTTTTTTTATAATGAAAAATAAGATACTTTATCGTTTTCTATGAAAATTTAATCGCGTTTAGCGTTAACACAATAGTGTGCTTTCGAAATTAAATTTTATGATGAATACGTCAATTACTCATAGCCATAATAATTTATACGTGATTCAATGCAATTCACAATAAATAAATAAAATGGTTTGCGCAGCAATTTCTGGATAAAATCGAGCCGTAGGAAACAATAACTGTCAGTCGCACTACGAAAAAGAAAAGAATGAATATTTCATTGAAAAACTTTAAAAGTCAATCAAACGTCAATCTGTTTATTTATTTATTTATGTTTTTTGGCTTAATACTCCCCACTCTTTATTCTTCATGTCAATCTTCAAAAAGAAAAGCGCTCAAAATATTTGTAAATAGAACAAACACGAGATACGTTAATGAAAAACAAAAGTAAAAGAAAATCTTTTATCAATAATTACGATTAAATGATGAATTTAAGTTTAAAAAAAAAATAAAAAAAAAAACGTGACATTTTATTTATAATCCTTCTATATTACAAAGTGAATAGGCCTACCCAAAGAAAGTAACACTTACAAGCGCACTTACTTTATATTTCATCAAAGATTCATTAAAACTATACAAAGAGTGCGTTCATGTCATATACCTTTTAACTTTCTGAACTACTTTCTGGTAACTAGAATGGCTTAACCGGCTTTTTGAGTGACACTCATAATTTGGTTAACATGTCATATGTACGTAGATTGGGAGCGTCGTAAATTAAAAATATGTCTACCGGTAGCGTAATAGTGTTTCTAAGCTCAGTTCGCTACTCAAAAGCTGAATTGATATGTGGACACTAGGGATTAATTTGAGAAGTAGAAAGCTAAAGTTAGCAAAGAGATGGACCTCTTGAGAGCGCCGTTATATTTTTTCGGCATTTCTCTCTTCGTCGCATCTCCAGCCTCATTTTTTTTTTTTTGTTTTTTTCGACGTTCACCGCAGTCAACAATTTAAAATGCAATCTAGACGCGCTTATAAATGAAGGCGCCCAGTTCCAAAAGGGGGTCGAAATCCAAACATCGTAATTTTTGAAATCATCAACATTAAAGTTCATTACTGTACATAGTAAACTGCAATAACAAACTTCATTTTGCATAATATTTTTTTTTTTAAAAAAAATTACCGTAACTCAAAAATAGAAAGTGTTTACAAAATATTCAATTGAACTTTTAAATTCAGAAATAAAAATTTGTGGAATTGATCCACTTCAGGTAGTAAAATACGTTAAAAGACGAAATTAAAAAATAAATTAATATAAATATTATGCATGAACTAACGACATATTTTAAATGCAATAATTTATAGTGAAAAGTGGCAAAAATATGACATTGTGTGAACACAACTTTTCCAATTCCAATCGGTGCGCTAGAAGCCAACTACTAAATCACGTAAAAACGCATGTATATGCTCTTAACTTCCGAATCTGCATTAAAGTCAAATTTTGAAGGGGAAAAAAAAAGTACTTAGACCACTTTGGAACTGGGCGTCTCAATTATTCATAATATTTTTCTAAAGACACTGTACCTAAAACTTAGTTCACGTCACGTTCCTTATTCTTCCCGCATCAACTTCATACACTTTTAATAATTCATCAGCATCCACAGTCAAAAAAAAAAAAAAAAAAAAATGGGCAAAAGAGCTATAAAAAAATATATCAAATATTAAAACTAAAGAAAGTATAATAAAAGTACCGAAAAATATTGTCAAAAGGTGTCAATCGAGGCACGTGTACGCGTGAAAAAATAAAAACGTTATGATGCCATAGGTTTTTTCCCCCAACTTCCTTTTTATTATAAATAAAAAAAAAAAACCGAAGATATCTTTCGTTGTGGCTCGTGAAATGTAAAGGTTGAGCAAGCAGTGTCGGTTTATATCAATTTTTCAAACGATCGATTGAATGAGATGCTTTTTTTTTTTACACAACACCCTTAGGAGAGAGGGATTTATATCATTCTATGCATATAACGTTTGCGGAGGTGGAGTGGCGCTCGAGATTCGAGGGTGGAGGACGCCAAAGATTAGCCCAAAGCGCATGCGCGACGACTACATATATATATATATACCGTATATATAATATTATTTTCCCCACAGCTCGCGCAAAGATAAACGTGCGGCTTTTCTTCACTCCTAACTCGTAGTCGCGCGCGCCGCACGGGCTATAAAAATCGGTGGCGCCAATACGAGAACAAACATATTCGCGCTCCTAGCATCCGAAAACATCGGCGCTACGAGTCGAGTCAACCGGTTCGTCAAAAAAAATAATAAAAAAAATAGAAAAAAGTGTGTTTCGACGTCATTCTTTAACGTGGCGCGCGTACATGTGTTTGCAGCAAGCAACATGCTCGTCGTCGTCGTCGGTCAGCTAAGAAGCCGATGAATCCCGCTGGCTTTGCTCATGTACATGTGCCTGCATTTGTGTTGGTATTTCATTAATAACCATTTTTCTTTAAAAAAAAATTAATTACAGTATATTAAATTAAAATTCTAAAATTAAAAAAAAAAGTTTGCAACTTAAAACTCGTTTTTATTATTATTTAAAAAAAAAACCATATTATTTTTATTAAGTTTCAAATGTGTTTCCTATGTGCGGTGGTGTAATAGAATTTAAAAAAAGGAAGCGGAATCCCGGATTATGCGCTTTCTGGGGCTATAGTTGTGCAATCGTGAGTATAAAATGGAAGTAATTTAATGCCAGTTTACTTTGTTGTTAATTATTGACTGAGTTTGGTCGGGGGTGAAATTATTATTTTTTTTGTTGATTAGTTGGAAGGAATTACATTTTTTTTTCTGGGAGAGAGGGAGTTGATATGACGGATCATTATTATCGATTCGACATAATCATTTTCTTTTTACCTTTTTTTTTTGTCTCCTACAGTAATAAACGAATGGGAATGGAAAATTGAAACTATTTCTACCTGCATTCAGTACCTATTTGCACGTAATATACGAGAGGTTATAAGGTGGGCGAATGGAAGTAGAGCGTAATAAGCCTTCGCGACGCTTTTTCAAATTGAGGCATTATCCCCATCCATTCGTTTCCCCAGATATGTGGGTGAGAGAGAGAGGAATAAATCGTCGCCTGTTACTCCGCATGAATCGTCCAATTTTCGACAAAAATAAGACATCAGCGTCTCATTATTAGCCGGGTGAAAAGCGTGGAAATGTGCAATCGTTTTATTTTCAGACGCTTCAATCTCTTCGATCATATTATTAGAGCAAATTCGCATTAACAATAATTCGTGCTCCTAATGCGATTTTCAATGATAAATAAAGGGCAAATAACCTCGCTTAAAAAGCTCGTTTCCCCAGCATTATTATTATGTATGGTGGGGGGGATAGGGTGGAAATGTACCCGATGGATGTTTGGGCCCCATTCGCTCTTTCCTGAGTAAATCAAGATTTTGCATCATTTTATTTTCGAAATTTAGTTTATCTTAGTTTGGCAGTAAATAAAAATGAATGCTTCTTATTCAATTGCTTTTCAATTTCTTTCTACTACGGTATAATATTATAATCCCTCTTTTCATTCCTTCGAAAGTTTAAATATAAAACGCCGTCGAGTTTTTGAGTATATGTACAGCAATTTTTATAGATTAGACGACTTTCTAGAAATCATTCGCTTAGAAAAATCAAAAGTTAAATATGAAATTTAAAGAGAAAGTTAAAACGGGCTTTTAAAATATTAGTAAAAAAAAAGATTGTTTATTCAAATTACCTAATTGGCCATGTTAGAATTCAAACGATACGCTTTATAAAAATAATATCCTATTCTTCTAATCATCTAATTGGGAATAATTTTTTAAACCAAATATACTTAGAAAATTAACTTAACGTTAAAAAAAATAATAATAAACAATTTTTTAAAAATGTTATATTAAGGATATTTTTGCCCGTAGAAATTTTTATTTAAATAAAAAAAAAGTCTTTATTTAAAAAATAAATAATAACACTTTATAAAAATAATATCCTATTCTTCTAATCATTTAATTGGGAATAATTTTGTAAACCAAATATACTTAGAAAATTACCTTAACGCTAAAAAAATAAATAAATAGACAGTTTTTTTTTATATTAAGGATGTTTTTGCCCGTAGAAATTTTTATTTAAATAAAAAACTTGTTATTAAAAAAAAAAGTAAACATACCAATACAAAAAAAAAATACACGGTGTGCCAAAAAAACAAATTACATTAGTGTAATAATATATAATGGTATAATTATTTCAATTAAGCATGATAAAACTTTACTTTAAATCTTTAATAATTTTTTTTTTTTTTTAATTTGATTGTTCTATTTTGTATTCGAAATATTTTTTCCTCCTTCGGCCGTAACACAATGCAGCAAGAACCATTCATTAATTATTGCTGCATCAGCAGCTATGCTTTTATGCATACATCATCGTAATAATAATGCTTTTGGTATTTTATTTCGCTTATTAAAGAATAGCTCGTTTTCTTTCGTTTCACGTTGTATAAACGCGTAATACATATCTGAAATCTCAAAAAGTAAATATTTTCGCCATTATTTGAACAAAATTCATGGGGTAGCGAAAAAAATATATACGTCTTCTTTAAATCAAATATCGAGATATTTTTCGTTGTTTTCTTCTTCTTTCGCGATTGGTGTAGTTTTTGAAAGAAGTGGAAAATTAATACTGTATCGCAGAATGCAAAAACAATTATTAAGTAAATGAAAAACGAGAATAGCGAAATATTTTAAGCGAGGATGTTGTCAAATTACTAGCGTTTCATTACCAAATTAAAACCATTAAGGTGCTTCATTATTACGTGTACTAAATTGTTGCATCCGGTTTATTCCTACTGTACGTTTATAATTTTATTCTTCAATCGCCGGCGGCCACAAGCGCATTCACACACCGAAAAATGCTTCTTAATAAAGTCGCAAATACAAATGAAGCCTTAAAAAAACCGATGCAACAAATGAGTGAATTGAATTCTATTGTAATTATTACCTGTAATATAATATTTAAACTATTATAATATATCACTGGTTCTTCAACCTTGTGGTAATATAATATTATGTTCCAACGATATCATCGACGAAACAACGCAAATAGTTCCACAAAAAACTTAAAAAATCCAATAATATAATGTCTCGCACAATAATTACAAATCCTTATTTTCTTCAAATTTGCACATTTCGGAGAAAACCGCAGATTTTATAATCATTTTATTTTCATCTTAGGAATAATATTACCAGTATCCAGTTATGAACAATACGCAAAAGTAAGCTGGTTAATGCAGTGCAAACCACTTCTAGTAATGGCAAAGAATTATTGCAATAATTTTATTACCGTTCTAATTCCCTGATAAGCAACAAATTTCTACAAGAACAAAATTGCTAACTTTAACCCCTCTTCTCTTCATTAACGCCGGCGACGTCATTTTGCGTTGAAAAAATTTTATACGATTTTTGATAGCAATTTAATTGTGTCATCAAAACGAATCGCTGGCGTTAATGAATGAAAGTTAAAAAAAGAAATTTTAGTCTTGCCAAAACTCTTTTAATACACTGCGTAGCATAAAAGTAATGTGACTATTTTAATAAAAACCTTGCATTTTATTACAAAAGTTCAAAGTACTGTACACGTAATGCTAACGCCTTTAAAATAAATGCCAAATGAGACCTCGCTCCTACTCTTAATAACAGTTCTGGACTCCTAAAAGTAGGGACCATGGCATGAAAGTTGACCCCCAGTGCCTAGCAACATTTGAAAAAACGGGAACTTATAAAATTCCAATCACTAAAATCTGAAAAGTAATAAAGTTTTAGGTTCTTTGAAAGTACCATTTGCCTCAAAAACTCGGGGGAAAAAAAAAATTAAGTACTACATTTTTTTCACTATCGGCAACAATGTAAAAATCGTGACTCACCAAATATACACGATTCCACTTTTTAATTTCCAGAACTGTTACTTAGAGTAGGGGTGGAATCTCCTTTGGCGATTAACTTCCCTAGACACCTACGTAGTCTACTTTGAAAGTACCAGCATAAATTTGAATCCTTGTAATAAATATTAATAAAACAGTCTCATTACTTTCACGTCAAACCGTGCGTTATTAGTTTTCTTAGAGAAGGCAAACGGTAATCCTTTTAATTATTCATAAAATTTAGCTTACTACTTAAGCACGTCAAAATAATCAGTGATTCATAGAGATTATTCACCGCATTATAATTATGATTTACTACAATGCAATGTCATTACAAGTATCATTATGATTTTACACTAAATACAGTAATAATTATTATTTACGACTTTAAAATGTTTGCTACATTACTTTTTTTTAATACAATGAAACCAAAAATGTTACCATCTCCCTATAACAAAAATAAAGGAATGCGTAACCGGTACTACATTTCAAATTTTACTTATCATATCACCTTGTTACCTTCATAATATCATCTAAATTTCTTCCTTAGCGCAAAAAGATTATTAAAAAACGTTGGAACCAATAAAATATAAACTAATATTATTATTATGGATGGCAGGAGGAGAAAGAAGGGAAGAGAAACGTGCGCAAATTAATTCGATGATACACAGTGTATAAAGTTACGCTTACCGTCTTGCGAATACGTTAACGGGGTAAAGTAAAACAACAGCATAATAACAATATTGGATGGGTAGATAAGGTAATAGAAAGCATGAAATTTGAATGCAAGTAATTTGAGGAGACAGTTTTCTCCTTCCGTCTCTTTCCCTAACTACCCTGCCTCAATGATCCCTCCCTTATTTCTCCGTCATCCCCCATAATACTCCATCCGCTTTCGAAAAAGAAAGATAAAAGCCGACATCTGGAATTAATTATCTTACGGAATTCGTTTCTTATCATTTAATTATGTCGCATTCACGAGCAGCGTCGTTAGATTGCGTTATTATTATTTCAGGTCAAAACTATGCCAACGAACACTTGTTAATGAGAATTGAAGCATTTTCTAAAGGACCTTTTTTCTTTACTATGCACACAGTACGGTATATTGTTTTTGCTTCTATCTCTCTCCTTCGATTCATTACGATGTTTTGTAGCGTATAATGCGCCCTAATTGCGGTGTAGACAACTTCAATTTGCATAGAAAACATAATGCCAAAGCATTCTAAAACAAAAATAAAAAAAAAGCAATTTTACCTTGTTTTTTAAAGCCTGTAAAAACTTTTTCTCCCCTCCATTTCATTTTCCCATTAATTCGATGGTAAATAAACAACTTTTTTTTTCCTTTTTTTTTTTAAAAAAGTTTTACATTTTAGTAATGGGGAACGTTTCGATAAAGTTATCATTTCCGGTTGTCGTTTGAGAGCCGCATCGCTGCAGTAAACATTCGACTGTAACGTTATTTTACGCTTTTTACGGGATCAACAATAACATATTTATTTTCTGAATAATTTAAAAAGTGAAGAGGGAAAAAATAAAGTTTCAACCAATAGGAAAGCTGGTGGAGGATAAAAATAAGAATTGCGCTTCCATTTTTATCCTACGCCTACTCGTTTAGTCTATTTTTATAGGTTTTAATAATTAAATAGAAAAAATCATCTCAATTACTTTGTTTTGTTGTTGGGCAAATCTTGATTGATCGTGGTGTAGAGCATCTGATCGCGGCCAATTACATAGAACATCGCTTTTTCGCCGAGTAAGAGAGCTGTGAAACAGTTAATGTTTGTCCGTGGCTAATTCTATTAGCATACATACACACACACACGTTGTTGAGTGAAATGTAGGTGGAAACATTGTTCCACTTAAACGACGTTAAGATGGAAAACACATTGTATGGTAGAAAAGCCTTTATTCTTTTTCGACCCGAAAACTACGCACCGCTATTCCAAGCGTTAAATTCGCTGGGCAAATGTAATTGAAGACTCGAGATGGCGCGCTTGTTTTCTTTATTAGTCTATGTTTTTCACGTGACAACTTTGACCTTTAGCTAATTGTCAATAGTATGTAATTAAAATACAATCGAGGTTATGCTTTCGCCTAAAATTCACGAACCATGCGTTAATGGTGATACAGTAGAACTTCGATAAATCGTAAAACGTCTGTACATGTACAGTATTTTGAATATTTAAGCTGTTCCATTCCGCTCACGGGTAAATATTTTGATACCGGTAATTCGATTAAGAAATAATACGTAAATCGAAATATTTTTGAGAAGACTGGGCCTCATTAAATCGAACTTTAAACAAGTAAAATGCTAATACTGTACAGTATTTAGAAATTATGAACTGTCACCTGCACCTCTCTAATTCGAAACCTCAATAAATCGAAGTAAAACAATGCATCAATTCCATTTTTTGACCATTTGATTTTTAATTTTTTATTACTGGACATTTTTATGCACATTTTGCTAAATTATTAAGTTTTGATAAATTGCGCGTCAATTATTGCCATCTAAATTCAAAAAAGTAGTAGCGGCGGTAGAGAGCTCAAAAAAGCCAGAAAGCCGCCGCGCAAATTGCTCAACGAAGTGAATCCAAATAACAGATGTTTTTAAAAATTTAAATCCATCAAAAAAACAAATAAAATTCTTTATTCATTGTTAATTTTCTATTCCGAAAATTTCAAGAAACTTCTCAAAATCGAAACCTTGTTAATGTCAAATGCAGCTCACAAATTGAAGAAATCAGCCCTGTTTTTGAAATTCGAATAACCAAAATTCTACTTCATTTAAATACAGTACTTTTTTTATATACCGGTATAATAATACTAATATCTTTATTTGTTTTACTAAAAAAAAAAAAAAAACGAATGGAGCATACAAAAAATGTTGCAAATTTGTGGCTTAAAATAAGGCGTAATTAGTTGCCAACCAAAGTTTAACACAGCTTAATGAACATGCGGTATGACAAAAATTTCAAAAACTCATTGCAAATTCTCGCGCAAATCAAGTTGAAAACTACCTAATATTCCTTTTGTTAGCAAATTGCATTACCTTTGCCATATTGTTTGTTTACGCGTTTTATTAAGAGCCCACAAGCAACCGAGTTGTTAAGTGGAAAACACTGCGTTATTATACAGAGTGATTCACGAGGAATAGTAAATATTTCATGGAGCGAATTTGAGTAAGAAAGTTCATTAAGAGCATGTGTCATATCTTCAGTGGTTATGGGGGGGGGATACGACTTATTGATTATTTTTCATAAAAAGCCTCGCAAAATGTATCAGCTGAGTTAATATAAACAAATAGCCCACATGTGTAAATAACTCTTCGGACAATCACCATTCACGGATGGAATCCTCCTATTATACAATTTTATCTAAGAGTTTAAACTAAAGGTAATTTGCATTTAGTTTTAGGCATTAAACAAAAAAGCAAATTTTTAATTATCGGTAACTACATTAATTATTGGATGAGTATAGAGGGAAGTTTACATAATGGGTTTGTTTTTGACAAGGAGTAATTGCCCAAGGATTTTGGATGGCTTTCTATAGATAATAAATTATTTAAAAGGGTTTATCTCCGCAATCATTGAAGAAGATAAGCACCACCGGATCATAGCCAAGCCAAATAAGATAAATGCTGGTGGCCCGCATCAATGGAGAGCCCGATTTGCCAAAAATAAAAATGGAATAATTTTTCAATAAAAGTTTTCTTTTTCCCGCAAAATTCGTTTTTTTTTCTAAAAGAAATAGTTCATTTTATTACAAATTTGCTCATTTTCCTAAAAAATTTGTTCATCTTCATATGAAATTTGTTCATCTTCATATGAAATTTGTTCATTTTCCTGCAAATTTTTGCGCCTGGCAAGCTTAGTATCATTTTATTGTTTCTATATTCTCCTTGCTTGCTTGATATTGCCTGAAAAATTAGTCAAAAATATTCAATTTTACAAAAATTTTACGTAAGATAGGGGTGAGACACAAGTGCTAAATTTATTTTTGGGCTTCCCGGCGTTATATAATATTTTACAGGCTTAGTTTTTGTTACCAGTGGCAGAAAAATATTATGATCTAGGGCCCTAAGGGAGCTTAATCAGGCGGTCTCTACTATCACCTTTGAAAATATTTGTACTATTCCTCGCGAATCATCCTGTATAAAAACTACTACAGTCACGTTACTTGCAACATAATCTAGGAAAAATGTTTACAAATTTATTCAATTTATCCGCATTTTACGATTTATAGAAATATTTTTGACAACATGAGTTAACGAGTTATTACGAATAAAAATAAAACTGGCAAAAAAAAAAAAAAAAAATGACGAGTCGGTATTGAATTTAGAAACCTTAAGTCAAAAAAAAAAATTATTATTTTCCTAATACTTTTTTATTTTTCTCACTCCTTATCTCGAAATGAAATAAAAGATGGAAAATGACATAAGAAAAGACGAGGGTCCCCCCTCCCCTCTCATCCTCTTTTGTTACAAATTCAAGTAGCGAATAAGCGTTGTTTAACACGTTATTACGACGTCAAAACGAGAAGAAGAAAAAAAAAAAAAATGCGATAAAATAATGACACGATTCCACAATGGTAACTACAGTACCGTATTTAATTAAAATATAAGATTTCTTCCATTGTAAAAAGGAAAAATTGAATAAAAAGAATTTTTATCAAACAAACAAATAAAATGTAAAGATGCCCAAGAGCTGCTTCGGCAAAATGAGTTCGGCGTGTGCGCGCGCGGCGTTCAAACTACTTAGTAATTGCGTTAAATTAATGATTCCTTTCATTTATTTGACGAGCGATACGTGCAATAAAAGTAAAAAAAAAAAACCTAACAAAATTTATTTTTTATCGTTTTCTCCAACGGTAGTGGAGAAAAAAAAATTTTTAGGCGAATTTCCGCATTTAATAAATTTCTGGTAATAAATATAAAAAAAAAAGAAAAAGTTAAATTGGATTATTAAGGAAGAAATATAAAGGATTCGGGGGGAAATGTCTGGAAAGAAATAAGAAATGTCCCTGTAAGTCATCTTCCCCGATTATTCATCGTAACTTAGATCGACATTGTTCCGTTGAGGAAAAGAATCGGAAGGACCCAGAGAGAAAATTTCTCTTATTTTCCTTCCTCCTAACTTGCTGACTTTTACTTTGTTTACTTTTTTATATTACATAAAAAAAAAGAACTATTTTCATCGAATGTTCCGAAATTTATACCCGGATTTACTTCCATTAAAATGTCTTCGTCTTTTTTTTTTTCTCCCACCCCAACCACTTCTTTTATTATTTTTTTTTCTCTCCCCCTACTTCTTTCTATTTCTACGTAAGAAGTCGTTTTCGAAATTCGTTGTTTGTCTCTTTTCTACAAACTTAGTGCAGGAATAATGGCGGTCGAACAATTTTTTTTTCCTTTTTTTTTTTTGTCTTGGAATAGAGGGAGAGGGAGTGAAACACGGTCAAATAGCTTTGGCGCGTTTCCAAAAATAAAACTTAAGCCTAAGTTAATGCGTTAGATTTCCCGCTTCTGTCTTCGACGTCGACTCATACATTACTTTTAGTTTTAAGGACTTATTCGCGCACGCGCCAGAGTAAAATGTTAGATTCAATTTATGCGCGATTTTATGTAGAAAAGCCCGGTTGCCGAATGAGATCAAGAGGTAAGAAATATGCACGCGCAACTTTCTTGCGAATGGTGATGGAGTACGGAAAAGGAAGGATGAAAATAGGAGGAGAAGAAGAAATAGGAAGCAAAAAAAAAGAAATAAAATGCAAAATTAGCTGAGCGAGATTCAAATCCGAAAAGCGAAATATAATTTTATTTTATATTTTATTTATTTTCCGTATTTTCGCGCCAACGAGAAGGATTAGAGAGAACCCCTTCACCCCCTTGAAATGCTTAGAATTGTGTCATGGCGACTTGAGAAAGTCTAATATTAAATACCTAGTTCTCTGGAATTTTCAGCGTGAAAATTTTACTGAACTGACAATTCTCATGACAAGATACATTGCGCACACCATCTGTCCTGACTCATGTTTATTTAAAGACTTGCTGAATCTGTAAGCTTCAGTAGTAAGCAAAGCTGCACCAAATAGGCCTATTAAAATTTAAGGAAGATCTGATAAGTTGTCTAGACTCCAGTCATAGCTCCAGTGAACCTGGCTGAATTTGTAAGTTCGGTAAGCAAAAGCTGCAGTAGGTATAAAAGTTTAACGCCGCTCGGAACACGCGATTTGAAAAGCTAAGGATTTATACGTGACGTGTGTATATTGGAAACACTTGCGAGTGTTGGATTAGAAATTACTCGCCGTCTACGACTAATTTTCTAAAAGTCAATTCGGACAAGTTTCTCTAATCATTGAAAGTGATCCCAAACAAAAAAAAAATGTTTTTGGCCCACTGGCTAACTAAATTTAATTCAATTATTTATCCTAAAAAAAATATATAGCTCGTGCTATACCGTATCAATTTCCGGTTTCCGAAAGAATGCTTTTTTAGTTAACCTTAAACATCTATGTTAAGAAAAAAATCCAGACTATCAGATATTGCTGTGGGTTCTAGATGCGTTTCTAGAGTTTAATATAGGAAGCCTTGTAAAAATCCAAAAATTGCTATCATTTCTATCAGTAGATTAAATTTTTCCACTCATGAATATGGTTTATAAAATTAATTACAAAAAATAGTAAACAGAAGTCTGAAACCAACCTTCTAAAATAATCCGTAATTGTTCATTATAGTAAGCAAAAAATAAATAATCAAATATTTTTTAACAACAACAAAAAAAAAAAAATGCCAAAAACGCAATTTCGACGTTACGAGGGCGTAGACTCAGAATCCAATGGTAGTTGCAAGGATATTTGAGTAATCTGCAACAAATAGCTGCAACGTGCAACCCCAAATAGAAATTAATTTGATCTTTGCAAATTTTTATTTTGTCGATAAACAAAGGTCCACGGTATGACAATTTTTTTTATTGAAATCTGTCCCAGATGGAAAAATAATAAATATTATAATAATAATATCATAACTTACATGTAATGAATTTTTTTTTTTCGAAAAATGGAGCTACTAATATTAGATTGAGAAATAAGAATACGTGATTTTCCTACTTTTAATTTTTACATCTCAAATTACCCGCATTTTATTAAAGACAAGACAACTTATAAAAAAAAATCTCTAGCGCATATCACGAGTGGCGGTTATTAAGGGAAACTTGCCGAACGAACTTTAATTTATGTAGTTTTTCTCTTCTTCAATATCATGATTGACGACGACTTGTGCGTTTTCTCTTAGTCGAAATTGAAGTATGCTCGGATGTGGATTGGCTGTGCAATGAACACACATTGTATATACCCAAACGACCTTTTCGCTTACATACGATTAAGCTTCCTAAACGAGCAACCAAATGAGCCAATGTAAACTCTTTTCGATATCTAAAAACCCCCCGTAAGAAAGTGCGAATCGTTTTATTCCTCGAGATGTGCCAAGAGTTGGAGTGTTGATTGTATTTCTCGAACGACAACCGATTAAAACTCCTCCAAATCTAGCATTAGTTGCTCGGGGAGGGAAAAAAATCACACACACACACACATACAAAAAAAAACCTAACCAATTTTTTTTTTGCTTTTCCCTAACTTACTGTATTTGCATGGATGTATCGCTGCGGGAAGCGAAATGCGAGTTGCGCTAGAATATACGATTTCAAAAAATGCCCGAGGAATTTGCTGGCACTTTCTCTCTTTACACCAAGCACCGAAATTTAAATTGGAAGCGAGCGCGCAGATGCGATTTAACACTTTCCCCCATTGTAATCTCGAAATAAGTGAACGCCGAATGTTTGATTAGACAAAGTTACGATTATGTACACAGCGTTTGTATGCTGTATAAATAGCGCGCACGACGTAGGCCAAGCGTTGCGTTACGACGACGTTACGCGGTCGTCGAATAATGTTGATTGAAGTGAGATTCAGAGCACTAAACCCCCTTCATTTCACAAAATTGCGAGGCATTTAAAAAAGTAAAACCCCTCTTCTGTCTCAAATATACAGTGTACTTCATCCTAAATGAATTAAGCTCTCATTTTTTTAATTAGGCTAGCGCTAATTACATTGCCATTAGCATTGTATTAAAAACTAAGCTCCGACTGAAGCTTTTCCTACCATACACACAGTACATTCAAATTAACTAATCGATGATTAATATACTGTACTTTTTAATAATTTTGGGATTTTTATCGCATTAAAGTAGCAGATGCAAAATAATAACATACATTAGATTTGCATTTTCATACATTGTTTTTTTTTTAATAAAAATGTAAATTGCGAAATTTATTTATTTCTTATTATTTTGGAGTTATTCAAGCAGATAGAAATAAAAATCATTTTAACCTTTCCATCAGTAGCTAGGTTAATTGATTCGAGGCAAATTGAGAAAGTTTGCGGAAAAAAACGAATCAAAAGTTTATTTGATTTTAATTCTGTATTGGCTTTCATCCAATAAACGACTAGAAAAGTTTGCAAAATTATGCTTAAATACTTAAAATAAAAGAGTGCCAAAAACGGATATTTAATCAGAAATGTAAATAATCTGAAATGAGTAAATGAATAGCATTAGCTGCATTCAGAAACACATAAAGACATAATTTTGTAAACAAAAATTTAAAGGTAAGTGAAAACAATAATTTTTAGCCTTTTTTTACATTCATAAACAAAATGCCAACTTATAATCAAATTTAATTGTATAATAATTATCAAATTTTTGTTTCAATTTTATTTTGCTCTAGTTTTAGTATTTATTTCTTAATAGTAAACACCGGTCGTTTGAAAATTATTTGAACTCGACCAACAGCCTCGATAATCATTAAACTGATAATTAAAAATTGTTTACTAAAAATTATGAAACAAAGAGCATTTGAAAATATTAATAATTAATATGATACTTTCACTTCCATAAAACGTATTTATAGAGTACTGTATAAACAACAATACTGTTAAAGAATTCAGAAATATAGCTTCTGTTTTAATAGAAAATGCGTTCTGTACTGCGAACTGCCATATTCCGAGGAAAGAAAATTACAAAACTTTAGACATTGTTACAATAATTAACTTCAAATTTTATTATAACTAATCTAATATATAGGCCTACTGTACATATAATAATACCGATAAATATTTTCTTGCTAATCACTTGCAAATTATTTATTACAATTTGCAATTGCCGTCGTTTGCGGCTGAAAGTATATTAGTGGCTTACAATTAATGCAATGGGTAGTTTATTCTAGTTTAGACTAATTAGAAACTCTTCGA
>JAQGAY010001088.1:0-16802 GCA_034698085.1 Polydesmus angustus | reverse complement strand
CGAACAGCCAAAAATTCCCGTTCACTATAAAGTGATCACAAAATTGTCACATTTTTGGAAAAATTTTTAAAAAAATTTTTCAAAATTTTAAAAAAATAGTCAAAATTAATCCAGTATACAAACATAAGATTAGAAAAAAATTCTAGAAACAAGATCAACAGTTTTTAAATTAATCAAAACAAAATTTCTAGTGTTATCGTATTGAGTTTGATTATCCGAACAATTTGACTATCCGAACAGTCCCAACAATCAATTGTTCGGATAATCGCGACCGTGTTGTACTTTGTTTTTCATGATTTCTGAAAAAACACTTTGAGCGAATTTGTACAAACTTAATTAGCTCTTAGAACACTAGAGCTACTTTTAATATTACTTAAGTAAGTATTATTAAGACTTTTTAATCCACTGGCTGCTAAAAGTTCTTTTATTTAGTTTAACTAATTTTTTTTTAAAAAAAGTGGGCTGCTATTAAACTAAATTCCATATTAAAACTCAGCAAATCAATACGGTATTTTAAAATTCCTCAAAGTTTTACTTTCCCTAAAACGAATTAAGTTAAATGCAAGCATTTTCGTTTATTATAAAATATTTTACTAATATTAGTCATGTAGTTGTTGATTTTAACGTTTGCAATGTTTTTTTTTTTTGTTTAGCAAAAAGGTACTTAAATAAAAGTGATTCTAAGACATTGCTGCCATAGATCGTACATAATGCTTTTAGACATAATTTGGTTATGAAATTAATTATTTAAAATTCTATTGCATTTCATAACATTTTATTTTTTCTACGGAAAAGTTTTTCTATTTGGCTATTGTTTGTAAAATTTCAAATATAGATAGGCCTACTGTTTTTATATAAATTTTGTGTTCTTCAGTCGAAATTCGAATACTGTACCGTTAATTATCAGATTTCATTTTTTTATTATTAGTTTACTGAAGAGTTTTAAATATTTTTTAATAAAACGAGTTATCAAATTAACTTTCTTATTTTAATATTCGTTTAATACAAATTTTTTTTGAATGGAAAGCAAAACTGGTTTCGAAATAGGCTTATTGAAAAGTGCAGTCTGTATGCAGATTACTCTGCAACTTTAAATGTTTTAAAAAGGAAAAGGCAAATACAGTAGTGCGTAGTGAGGGAGTTGAGGGGGGTTATTAGAATTGGAGAGTTGGTGTGGGGGTGGAGGGTTATAATCTGCTCATGGTTGAATGCCTGGTACTTCAGTAATTTCTACACAGCGATGAATGAACACGAATGTCTCAAAAAACACACACACGGACAATTTAGAAGGTGATTACATCTAAGGGGGGAGGGTTGGGTGCTGAAACTGGAGTTGAAACGGAGGGGTAAACGCGATTAGTGCGCACAAGGCCCAGCGACTATGTATACTGTATATACGCGATGATATAATACAGTATAAAGTTGTAAGGGGGAGGGGGGAATGTGATGGTGACCGTCGGGGCTCTACTAGCTCCAACTGAAAAAGCGAAACCCTCGAGGGAGGAAATCTCGAGAGAGTTATTAAGTAAGGAACAAGGGAAGAGGAGCGATAGAGCTATTTTTTTAGGAAACACGAAACCTATATATTTATACAGAAGTTCAAAATTTGTTTCTCCCCCCCTCTCTTATGTAAAAGTTGGGGCTATCCCCTTCTTTTATACCCAAACCTTTTGTATTGACAGTTGCCTTTCCAGATGAAATGATGTTTTACATGGAGGAAATTTGAAAGGAGGGGCCCAATTCGGTGCTACGAAAAGGGTCCCTTCACTCAATGTAATTCAACAAAAAACACGCTCATTTTGGAAGGCGTTACCACTTTTTTCATCTACTGTATTACATACAGTATTTTAATATCGATCGGAAATTATTATTAAAGAATGAAAATTTTACTTAATAATGTCTAATGTTTAATAATTCCTACTGCCGGTATGGTTTTATTCATTTGTTGTGACAGTAGCAAATTGATTGTTGATTGCGTTTATAATAATTTAATTTTTGGATGATACTTTGAAAGTTTTGTTCAGATGTAATTTCGGATAAAAATTTAAGTACAGTAATACGTTTATATATATTTTTTAAAAACATTAATTTATTTGGCTTACAGGCTAATAAAATGGGAATGGTGGGAGGGCCGCATCCAGGGTCTCCTTTACCACTGATGATGTACAATGGGGAACATTTTGTCCAACCCCCTCCAGCCCACATGGGAATTCCACCCGTCCATATTGATCCGAAAACAGGTAATTATTACCATGATCTTGAGAGCCATTATTCAAGATTAATTAAAGGTTTGTCATTATTTCTAATATTATATATTATTATTATTATTTTTAAGCCTTTAAACAAAATAAATTTAAAAAATAAATGAAGTGTCTAATACAGTAATTTAAAATATTATTTTTTAAATTTTTTTTTGTACTATACGTGTTTTAACAATACAGTATAATTAAATTGAGCTTTTAAATTGCAGGTATGCCTAGGCCTTCTTCCATGTACCCAATTCCACCTCCAGGACAATATCATTCTGTGTTTAGTCCAGATTTTAGTCCAATGCAATGGTGAGTTTTTTTAAAGAAATGAAGATCACTTATTTTACCTGTTTAATAGAGAGAAAAAATGTTTAGAGTGCATCTTTACAAAGAAAAAATAAATAATGAAATAATAATAAAAAAAACTATATTTTTGCAATTATTTTTTAAAGGCACAGTCCTGGAATGTATGCCATTACTACTGCTGCCAGTTTTCGAGGTTCTTACCCTTCGCCAATGTCTGTACCCACCTCACCTTTACAAAGATACAGTCCGACGTCGAGTTTATTAAGTCCTCATCATGTTCTTGCTCCTCCTCCTCCTGGAATACATCATCATCCAGCTGTCATCAACCCCGGACCAAAGCACGACTTTTCTCATATCTCATTAGCTCAGGAAAATCACTTAAGGTTTGATTATTATTTTTAAAAAAAATATTTGTTGATTATTGAATATTATTTTTATTAAACTTTGTTTTACTTTTGAACAGGAATCACACATTGTCTGAAACTCATCGAAAGAGTCGAACACCAAATAGCACCGAAGGAAATGAAAGCCAAAGCAGCACCAGTAGTTCCGACGCGAAGAAATCTCACATTAAGAAACCTCTAAACGCTTTCATGTTATACATGAAAGAAATGAGGGCGAAAGTAGTAGCCGAATGTACACTCAAAGAAAGCGCAGCAATCAATCAAATTCTTGGAAGACGGGTAATTAAAATAGAGAAAAACAAGCTCATCGCCGCTTTTTTTTTTTTTTTGAAATTATATACATTTAATTAATTGGAATTATGAATCGATTTTAGTGGCACGCTTTAGGCAGGGACGAACAAGCGAAATATTACGAATTAGCTAGGAAAGAGCGGCAGCTTCATATGCAGTTATATCCAGGGTGGAGTGCTCGCGATAATTATGCACAATTGGCGAAGAAAAAACCCAAGAAAAGATGTAAATCTGTTGATGGAGGTGAATACAAAAATACCCTACACTTATATTCTGGTGAAATTTACATGTTCACATTATTGCTTTCTATATTTTTTATAAATAAGACTAGTTAAATGGGAAAGAAGTTTTTTAATTGGATTAAAAGCATTCATTTTCTGCTGTTTTTTATTCTGAAATTTTTTTTTTAATTAACATATGTTAATTTATTTTTTTTAATGATGTTTTATTACTTTTTGAGCTCATTGATTCTTATTTTCTTAATGCCCGTCATTGTTACAGAAATGTGTGGAAGCGAATACTATGGTGGACAAACGCTAAAACCAGGTGAGAATGTTATGAATTGCGAATTCATGTAGCAGAAAATGAATGTTCTTTTTATCCAAAACCTATATTTTCTTTATTTATGTTTCGAATGTGAGCAAGCATGATTTTTCTAATTAAATGTTTTAAATAAGTAATGATTGCTTTTTTTTCTATCAAATAATTAACATTGATTTATACCTTTTTTTACATAATACTAACATTTTGATCTTGTAAGAGCTTGTTCTTGGTCATGAAATTAATTCTTTCTACTTTTTTAGATAATATTTAAATATCGTTATTATTATTTTTTTTTTTTTGTTTACTAATAAAATTTTATTTAAAATTTTAGAGAGCAGTAACCCAAAGAAATGCCGAGCTAGGTATGGTCTGGATCAACAAAGTAGTTGGTGCAAACCCTGCAGGTATATTTTTTATTATATTTTTATTAAATTATTTAACTAATGGTTAATTAAATCGTAGGAGGAAGAAAAAGTGTATTCGGTACGTTGAAGGTGACGGAGGTGATGGTGGAAATACAGAGAGTGAAGACAATGCTACTAGTGCAGGAAGTGTAGGAGAAGCTCCAACACCGGACTCCAAATCACTAATCGACAGTGACCACGATAACCTGAACAATTCGACAGAGATTAGTTTATCAAGTCCTCCAGTTCCTAATGATTTTGAAAACAAGACAATTCCGTGTCACAGTAGTCATCATCATTGCAGCCCTTTCGATTCAAATCATCCTCTTAGCGTGTCTCAACTAACAAGACAGTGTGGGCCTCCAGTCAATATTAAAAGAGAAGTGACGCTATCGCTCGGCGCCTCCGTTAGATCGAGTTCAAGCTTAGCAACAGCTCCATCGGTAGTTTCAGTGACGTAAGTGAATGAACGCTAATTCCAAATTCGCGATTACCAATATTAATGCTATTGCTGCTGATCTCTTTGTAAAAATACAAGAATTTTTTTTGACAAAAAGTCTTTTTATCTTATTTTCTACACGGTCATTTTACAAACTGTAACAGCATTTTGAAAAGTCATTAACACAACAATTTCATCTCAGTTGCCGCTTCATAATAAATTGATTTCATAAGAACACCTCATTCAAGTAGAAGATCATTTTTATTCATCGAATCCACTGATCGGCCATTCCTTATCACATACTCAGACAGAAAGAAGAAAAAAAAAATTGGTTTGAAATTTTTAATGATAATTAATCAGCAGAATGGGATTGCACGTGACAATCAACTGTCCTGTGAAAACTTAATTGTCCCTTTTGACTCGAATTCTGTTCAAGCACTGCCTACGACATACGAGAGAGCACCAAGCGACAAAATATTGATTGGTTTTTACATTAAGGAAAATGCTTAAAAAAAAGTTAGTTAACGAATGTGATGCTAGGCTAAATGTCGAATTTGAGAAAACGATCTGCCTTGTCATTCGAATTATTTTTTCTATCTAGTTACAACGTTCTTGTCGTTATATTTTGTTCTCTTTTACTCCAAATTTATCAAGAAGAAAAGAAAAAAAAAGTTAATTTTTAAATATAAAAAAAAAAAAATTGAAATTAATTTCAGTTGTCTTGTTATATTGATCAGTGTTTGTTGGCCAATTATTTTTCTAATGATGAAACGATAAAAACATTTTATATAATAATTATATATATGTAAACCATGGAACAAATTGTATATATGATATGGGACAATTGCAATATATCGTTGTCTACTTTTTTTTTGTGTTTATCAAGTTTTTCGAATTTTAAAAAAAATTGACATCGACTATTGCTTTATTATTTTTACATTGACATTGTATAGTGTTATCAATCAAACTTATAGGAAGATAGAAGAGCCTTCAAAATGACACTTTTCTTGTAAACTCGTTGACCAACCTGATCGATCACGTGCCAATTCATGTTTTCTGTTTATTAACATTGTTGTTTATTATCTGTGTTTCTTTTTAAATTTTGCAAATACTTTTAATTTAATATTTTTTTTTTTGGAATGCTCCTTCTCATTGTTTCTACTAGCTCTTTAATTTTGTTTTTATTATTTAATTATCATGTTTTTAAAGAGATGTTTGTTCAATAATCAAATTGATCATTATTGATTGATTATTTATTTGAGAAAATTGGATTTAGTACAAAATTATCTAGCAGTATATTAAGGACTTTTTCTAGTATGTTATACTTTATTTGTTGTTTAATATTAAGTTTTTCAACAAATTAATTTTTAAATATACATATGAAGTGTTTTTAAAGATTTAATTAAACAGTTTGGCATTTGGGAAAAGAAGAATTTTTTTTTGCACAATTTGTATTAGTGGTATACGGTACAGTTGACTTCCGGAGAGGTTTTTACGATGAGAAGGATGCTCTAAAATCTTTTTACATATTTTGGAAGAAAAAAAAATAATAATTTTTTTTTGTTATCATTATATTTATAATTGGTTATTTTGATTTTTTTTTTTTCAAATACTTTTAGATTGTTTATGATTCTTGTTGTTTAGATAGTTTATTTAAGAATCATCAACGATGACTACCAATTTTCCATTAGCAAAACATCAAAATGAACATAAATATAAAAGCATGTATGCAAAATGCAAGCTTAAAATAAATTGTTATTATTTTATTCACATCAGTGTATTTAATTGCCCAGTTTTGCAATATAAATTTGCATTTTTGGGTTTTCTAATATTTCGGCTCGTCACGTATTAAATTAAGTTTTTTGCGCCTTTGATCAAAATGTGTAATAACGGCACTTGTCTTGTTTATCTCAGGAGTGTATATTTATATGATTCTCGATCGGATTATACTTTTAGTGCCTTTATACGTATTAGTACGAAATTTGAAATCAGCTGTGAGAAGTTTACTTAAAGGTGTATGATATCGATCAGTCATTTTTCATTGTATAAATTGTTTTGTACCAAATTTGATATGACTCGTGAATTACATAGTCGTATTAAATAATGTAGATTAAATACAGACTTGTAGAAAATTGTGCGTTATGCAAATACGATATTAATAAATTTTTTTAAATCATTTTTAAGCGTTCTTTTATTTATTTATTTACATGTATTTTTAATTTGGTTTGCTCTGGCGATTACAATTTGCTCAGCTACATAAAGTAGTGTTTACAATTAGAAATTATATAAGGTGCAAATCTGGCTCAGCCGATATCATTAATTTTTTGTTTTTATCTGGGACATTTTAATCCGGGATATTTCGCGTAAATATATTTTGTCCATGGACATTTAGTACGCTAACCGTAGGGAAAGTAGATTAGAGCTCGCGAGCACCCCAATGCGAACCAAATGTTGTAATGGTTGTAAGCGTCTCAATTTGGGAGAGACCTCTAGCGGCAAACTTTGAAAGCAAGAACTGTTTGCTTCCTGTTTAGGTCGGCATCAGCAACGCATCGAGATGATTAAATTTCTGTTTTTAACATGATTTTTCATAATTAAATAATATTCTAAAAGATAAAATCGCGAATAATGTCTAATAATTTTGACGTTTACGAACAACAGCTGGGTAGCTTGACGGCGGAAATAACATCTAACACATCTAAACTAACAAATTTAACAAAAAGTAAGTTGAATGCGATACATGTCATGTTGAATCCCAACATAAATAAATGATAAAATCTACTGTATGGCCACAGAAAAGTAATGCAATTGTATATTTTTTAGTCGATAAAAAAAAAGTGGTTAAGCAAATTGAAAAGAATCTTGAAGAATGCAAGGAATTGGTAAATATTTATTAAATTGTGACGAAATTTTGAAAATAAGTGATTTGATTTGTAGTTGGAACAAATGGATTTGGAGATGAAGCAGTGTCAAACGTTAGAAAGGAATAAATATCAAACAAGACTAAAATCGTATCAAGCAGAGCTGCAACGTCTCGAGAGAGATTTGGTAAGCGGTTACTAATAATTATTATTGTTTGATGAGAAGTACTTGTAGTTGGGTGGCAGTTGCATCTCTTCAACCGGTGGTCCACATATGTGAACTGAGGTCACATGCACTTGCTTTCAGTTTTATTTATTATGCAAATTGCAGCATTTAGTATTGAGGTTATTTAACTTTAAACATCATTTACCAACGTTTTATGATCATTAATTGGCTATTGCTTTCATTTGAATTTAGCAATAAACGTTTATCTCATTAAATGAGCAATTAAATGTGTTTGCTGGATTTTAGAGGACTGCGAATTTGTTTGTATTGTGAAAGTAGCAAGTTCGCGACTCGAAGTTTTGTGTAAACTGATACTAGCGTACCTTTAGAAATGTGGGATAATTTTTTAATATAATTATAATGTTGGATAATTTTAAAGACACATTAAAATGGGTCTATTTACCATTATTTCTTACAAATTACGTTTTTGCACATCTGGGCCTCGTTTTACAATAAATCACAGGTTAATACCGGTATTATTAGTTGTAGCAAGTACCCTACTATAGCCTCGGCATTTATTATTTAGCTCATTGTGAAACAGAGCTAAAGTGAAAATTAATTGTCAGAGTAACTACTGTAGTTTTGTTTGCATTATTTAAAAAACCAGCTTTTTTAATTTCTTGCATTTGTTATCTCAAAAGGTCACTTATCTAGAAATATTTCGAAAAGTTGGAGGCAAAGTTTTAGGAGTTTACTTTGAATTTTTATGTGGAATTTTTTTTACAAAAATTCAATATGTGCTATAAAAACGGTTAGGGTTGCATCTCATAAATGTTTTTTTGCCTAAAAAATCAACAAAAAAATACGTTTTAAGTTAATGTATTACTGTATAAGTTAATACATTTTTACATTTTGGCAACCTCATAATTATGTATATTATGTGATCTTATGGGTTTGGTAAATAAACATTATAATAATTAGAAATACCGTAATAGTTGTAATAAATAATATTAGATTAAGTACCGGTATTTTAAACTGTATATTTTAATATTTCGAGAATACTATACTGTACAGTACATATTATTAAGTACAAAAATTAATGATTATTATTTGCTAGACTTATTTATTCCATGAACTAAAAAAATTTAAACTTTGTTCTTACATAACATGAAAAGCTGTAGATAAGATCAATTATTTTTTTACACGTAATTTATTTGCTTAAGTCGAGATAGAATGCCACCTATAATTATTATTGCTATAAAAAATTAAAATAGTTTAAATTTTTAATTAGCTTTATTGGTTGAGTTGACAGTTAGGTATCCTTCATTTTCGAGTTAAATTTTTATGTTGTGTTTATATTTATTAATATTAAATGAGAAGAAAAGCCTATAATAGTGTTTATTGTAGAAACAAAATAAGATTGAAGCCGCTGATTCTAGAGAGGAACTTTTCGGAGATGATTCGAACGAAGATCAAAAATCGCGGCTGTTGGGGAATACCGAGCGACTGGAGCGATCCGGTCGAAGGTTAGACGTCGGTTATAATATGGCAATTGAAACTGGTAAATGATGGAAAGTTTGAAGGGAAAAACTTAAAATTGATTATTATTTTTTTTTTTCTAAACAGAGCAAATAGGAACCAGAATTTTGGAAGATTTACATTCCCAAAGAGAAGTTATTCAACGCGGAAAGGAGAGAGTAGGTTATTTGTTCTTTATCAGCTGTTCACTATTTATATCGCAACTTTATTTACATAATATTGTTTTCAGCTGCGAGACACTAACGAGGATGTGGGGAAAAGTTCCCGCATACTATCTGGAATGATGAGGAGAATATTGCAAAATAGAGTGGCGATCTATGTTATCGGAATTGCTATGGTTGTTGTTATTCTTATAGTTGTTATCATATTGGTAAACTAAAGTGTGTGTATATAATTATGTCAACAGCTACTCCCAATCTAATTAAGATGAAAATTACTAACCAGAGAATTTGTTGGTGTTTATTTGACATTGCACTTTGAAACTATCAAATTTATAAAGTTCATTGAGGAAAATACCGTAATGAATGTGATTCTAAGAATCACAAGTTGACAAAATAAAATAAATTTAATTGAGATATTATTTACAAATTATAGCTTACATTGGTGCCTTAAATTATTTAGATGAAGTTTTAAATTAATTAATCACAAGTATTTCAGAAAGGCGCATCATAAATGCACAGGCAACATTCGTAGTCGATTTCAACAAAAACTTTACATATTGACTTAGTTATAAAAATATATTTAGAAATTAACGGTTATTATTTACAATCCCTGAAAATTTATAAAAATTGTACTGTACTTCAGTTGTAAATTTTATAAATGACGAATGTGGTTCGCATCTGCGGCAGTCTCTCAGCTTCAGTTGATTAAACGCACGGGGTCAAATAATCTCTCAATTTTTATCAACTTTGCAATGTCAAAACGTACTTCAAATTTATTTTCTAGTCTCGTCTTTTTTTATAATTTTGTTATTTGTATTTATTTTTTTTTCATTATGTGAATATAGTTATGTGTTTAACACTAAATTGTGATTAATTTATTTCGCAATTCAAAATTAATGTGCATGCACTAATCATAATCTCATAATTATAATATTATGCCAACACAAAGATTATTGGCACTGCAAAAGTGCATTAATGTTATTTGTTAACTATAAATGGCACTTTTAAGAATTTGTTTCTACTCGAATAATTCATAATCAGTGTTTGATAGAAAAAAGCTTGATATTTAGTTTTGTTCTCCAATAATTGTTTTTATATAAATATGAATTTTTTGTTTATTTAAATGTCCACGATGAATATTTATAATAAGTAAATAAAGTACTGTACATTCAATAAAAATATTAAGAGCAGCTTAATTATTTTCTAAAATTATTTAAAATATTAACATTTATTATTTTAAATACATTTTAACATGATAAACGTGTATTTTTTGCCTCTTAATTTATATTATTGACACCTTGTACGGTAAAATATTTTTTTCTTATTTTATCATGAAAAGCATAGAAATATAAATAATAGGTAGGGAAAATTTTATTATGATTAAAATTGCAAAAAAATATATAAATAATTATTCATAAATTTACTTTTCGTCACAAAGCATTGTCAAATTTTCCGCTTCTTGAAGAGATAGTTTTGTATGCGATTTTTTATTTACACGTGTACAATACGTATTATTTTATTAAATTATTTTGCGCATTGTTGATGTTTATTTTTTTTATTTATTGGAGGTAGTTGGCATCTCACTCGCGAAACCCTCTTAATTTTGACTGGCGCAAAAGATCGTACGTTTCCTCTCAGCCAATCACTTTTCTCGACGTCATCGCCAATACTTTTTTTGCTGGGGGATGGCGTGATAGACTTTGAGCCACACGTCTTCTCATCTCGCGTTCAAACAAACCGGTAACTTCAATAATATTTCTTGTAATTCCTAATTAGAAGGTAGTCGAATATTTTAATAAGAGTTACGGTTGGGCTATTCCAGAGTTGAAAATCGAGGAGGATTATTTGATTTATTCATATAGGCCATACGAAATAAAGGTAAATTCATATTAATTATCATCTCTCTCTTTTCCCCCTACGTCATTTCGTTCCCATTCTCGCTAATCACCTCGTACATGTAAATGTAAGGTCGTTCGTTCTGTCGTTTTTTGATTAAACAATATAACGCAAATATTATTACAGATAAAACTGTATTTTTAGAGTAACAATTATTTATATGAATCGATGAATGATAAATAATAATTTATATTGATGGATAAAAATTATTAATGTTACACGCGCTGATTTCTTTCTTTGCAATATTATTTTATTGATAATAATTATTTTAAAAAAATCTTCTCATATTAAAAAGTACAGTAATTAAATTTTAAAAATATTATAGTCTTGGCATATCAGATATATTTTATGCTGCATTGAAAAAATTTTTTTTTTTTAAATAAGCTTATTTATTAAACTTCAAAATACATGTACAGTACATGCAAATTACTGTAAAATAATATATTATTACACAATTATTATATTATTGTTGTATATAAAGTCGCTTTAAAAACATGTAAGGTCACTAACAAAATAATAACTTTTGATATTCTAGATTTTTTTAAAAAAAAAGTATTTTACAAAAAAGTAATAAATACAGTGTATATCAAAAAGAATCGTAGTCTATGGTGGAATGCATTAGTCAGACGTAGCCATTTAATGTTTTGCTTGGTTTGAATGGAACCCTGATCTAAATAAAGCGCGGGTTTTCATCACGTGGAGATGTTTCATCAACAGTTTCAACTTAATAATTGTATTTTGGCAACTTGCCATCATCTCTTTAATCCACAACTGACCAGTTTTACCCTTGATTTTAGCCTACTCGATTTTTTTTCTCCCCCATTTAATTAGGTGAGAAAGCTAGCATTGATTTACTTTTTTAAAAATTTTTGTTAGTGTGCAGTTTCATTTAGGATAGACCTTGATACCGTGGTTTTTGTTTATCTCCTTTAGAAACTCGTATGATTTTTAAAATGTTTTCCGCCCTCTAACGTGCAGTAGCAGTAGGCTACTATAGGAACGAGTCTAATCAATGACAACATCTACTTCCTTATTTTTTTTTTTTTTTTATGAACATGCTGTAACTTTTTTTTTTTTTTTTAAATATAATGTTGCGTTTATAATTTTGAAAATTGTTGACAAACGTAAAATATTCTTTGAAAAATTGCTTTAAATTGAAATTGCTGTAAAGTCAATATTATTTATTAAAGATTAGAAATTAATTTGACATAAAAAGAATTTTATGAACCAACATAAATGGCAAATTAGATACGGCAGTTAATTACAAATTAGTTTTTATTAATTTTGCAATAGTTTTACTTGATATTTTGATGGAATTAAATTTAATACACTACAGTATTTACAAATTTCAATTTTGCACATGCAATTTAAATTAAATTTGTAGCAAATTGGTGGGGGACAGCAGCGTTTTTGGTGATCTATTTCAAACAATAATGTTTTGCACATGTTTTTTAAAAAAAAAATTATTTATTTTTTGTTATCTAAATTTTGATTAGAGTATGGCCTGATTTTACTTTGTTAAAAGATTAGATTCGTTAGAAATTCATTCAAACTTTTTTAGGGGGGGTTCTGTTTATGTTAATGTGTTATTTAATAAAACTACTGGAATTATCTACGTTGAACTTCACTTTTAATTGTTTCTTGAGATCGTGCAAAATCCGCCTACCTGTAATCATAATAATTCGTTAATCATTAAGTAATAACAAAGAAAACAAGTTCACGGCATTGGTATAATCTATGTCATACTTACGTTTGTAATTCAACGTAAACACAGTATTTATCGATAAGGTTGATCCGAGAAATTTTCTGACGTTGGTTTAAATGTCGAGCTCAAGATATTATTTCTTCGTTGTTCTCGGAAAGTTTGAGTGTGTAAGAATGCGTTATCAAAGTGCGTCAAGTTGCATTTAAATAACTGTTCCAACCAATCGCGTGTTTTGGCTGAGGTTAAACGAACGCGAGTTTTAAATAGTTGGAGGTGACTTTGAAAATTTTTACTCTAAGCAAGTTTGAAAGGCGAACAAAATATTATGAAGAAAGGCCACAGACGCATTTTTTCAAGAAAAATAAGTGGTTAACTTTTTTTCTTAGGTCATCACATTCCACCTGCGTCATTAATTACGTTGTAAGCCAACGGATTGTTATTTTGGCGATGTTTACTAATACCCAATCGACGTGTCATTTCGAAAAGTGATTGAAAAACATGATCACTTTAGATGTTATTTTTGTTAGTACAGTGTATTTATTTTTTTCAAAAATGACATGACACTCAATATAATGAGGGAAAAAAATTGTTTACTAAAGCACAGTATCGACTATTAAATTCGCTACCGGTATATATTTTTTCTCGCTGATATTACTTAATTTTATTTTGGAAATTTGTATCGGTATGTTGCATCATGAAGGATGATACACATTTTCTTATGTAATGTTTGATATCGATCGTGATATTAATAGACATATTGAAACGAAATCGATTGTATATCAGTGGTTGACGAGGATTTTTCGCGTGATTAAAAGTCATCTCTTTAGAAAAGGAAAAAAAAAATGAAATTGAAGAGGATGACTAGATTTGCACTCAGCTGTCAATTGATTTTCAAAATGTACCGGATTAAATTTCTTTATCATTGCAGGATCGGTTGGTTATTTTAAACGAAATGTTAGGAGAGCATATGGAACTCGAATGTTCGTATCGTGATCTGATGATCGGATGTTCGCATGATCACAAGTTTACTGTTATTATTAGGACTTAATTATTATTGATTATAGAAAATTATTATATCGAACACATTTAAGTTTTTATATACCGGTATTTTATTAAATATTTATTGTATAAAATCAAAAATAGTTGTTGATATACACGTACAGTAGGCTAATTTATAAAAATACTCGCACAATAAGAAACCATGATTAATCGCAAACAATTATTTTATACTTAATATCTTATAAAAATCAGATTATAATTATTGTCTTATCAAAAATTGAAAGTTTTAATAATTTTAAATAAGTCGTGTAGTGTAAATATGAAGTACCAGTACTGTATTAGGTTACTCATTATTAATCTAATAATAAGCATGGTCTGTTTGTATTTATTTTTGGAACTCAAAATTTCCCTATTTCGAATTTGTTTCGTTTGCTCACATTATTAGTTTTTCTGAGACATCCTGTAATATATTAAATGGCATTGAAAACGTCTGGTTTATAAAGTCTACTCAATACGGTAGTATTGTTTCAGGTGGCGACAACAATAATATTTTATATCGCTTTTAAGTTCCACAATGGTTTAAACGATGTGGCCCGACTTAAGAATTACAGTACTGTATTTCGATTTTTACAAACCGGCTATCAAGAATAGAGTATAGTAGAACAATAATATAACAACGTTGAATGCTTTATCACCGAGGCCTGAATTATTTTTCCAATACCAATTCCAAGTTCCGTTATACATCGTTGCAAGTGCGCGAGTAGGGAAATTGATACCTGGAATTTAATTAAAAATGGTGTCAGTGCTATCTAATATTCAGGTAATAATTACATATTTTTTTTAGTATTTATCTTTTATCTTTATTTCTTAAACAATAGTTTCCTTAAATTTCAAATAATTGTAAACTCATTGAGTTGACAGATTATCTTTCACTTTTATCTCGACGTCGCGCCACATTATACATATTTACTTTAAGTTATGTTATATTCAGATAAACCTTATCGCTCTAAATATATATTCGGTATGTATTTTAAATTATCACCGAAGTACTTTATTATTACTGTATTATATTATTATTGAATCTTATCAACAAATTACGATTATTATTGTAATGTGTAGATGATATTATTAAAATACTTTAGAAATGAATCAATTTTGTTTTTAAATTTTGAAGATAATAATTTTATCATAAAAATAAAAAAAATTAAATCGTATTTGCAAAAAAAGCATGTTAATTAAATAGAATTTAAAATTGTTGACCGATTTATTTTAAATATTTTTTGTCCAATAAATTATTCAATAAATAAGTTTTACAGTAATAAAATAATCTACTTACAGTAGCCTACATGTAATTTACAATGTACTAGGAAAATAATGTATGGCACACGATTGACGGGGCCCGGGGGGTCTGAAATATTTAATGGGGCCCAAAATCCTAAATTTTTACTTAATTTTCCTACCAGAAAATAATTTAATCGCTAGAAATACAAGTGCTAAAACAAAACTTAAGTTTTTAATATTATATGGAGAAATATTATTATTGCGAATTTTTTTTTCAAAGATTAAATGAAAAAAAATGATTTGTTTATTTGCTTGATTAAACAGTTACTTTATTCCACGAATTTGAACGAGTAGAAAAAACTGTCAAATTAAGCAAACTAAAATTGAGTGGTATTTTGTTTATAGAGTTGTACTGCGTTATACAATGTCATGATTGCAGTATGCTACATGATTTCGCCCGAACCGGTTTCGATTTTATTGTTTTATTAGGCTATTCACATTTTGCAAATCATTTAGTCTGGTTAGGATTTGAATGTCACTATTATTAGTCTTATAAAGTTAATAATTTAGTTGTCAGATTCAACTTAAATTTCTTTAAATCTACAATTTAATTGTACTCCCGAGTATTTATTTGAAGAAAATAATTGATATCTAATCTACGTTCGAATCAAAATACTGTACTGTATTGTTTCAGAAGATAGTTCGGATATTTCACAAATTCTTTGTTTAAAATTGCGTTTAATCTGTGGCAGCTTTCTTCAAGAATATTTCTTAAAGAAATACTGTATTTACGCTTTTAACTTAGTTTTTTTGAATCTTTCTTTATTTGGCTGATATTTAATTACTGTAATTTATTTTTTTCTTAAATTAATTTCTTGCACGTATTATTATATAGATGTGATTTTAATACAGTATTACTGTTTAATGCGAGTTTAAGATCCTATTACTTGTAATAATATTTATATTATTCATGTGCAATTCCCATATGAGTTGCTATGAGTGTTTTTTTTTGCGCAACTGTCATCGGTTAATTACTTGAGTTGAACGAATTTTGCAGCTAAATCTTTAAGTGAAAGGAAAGTTTTTTTTTAATCGAAGAGTTTTAATGAGACTTTTCACAAGAAATTTTACTTGTCAACAACACAATAATTATAATAAGGAAAAGTTTGAATTAAGCCGAAATTGTTAGATATTAATGTTAATATTGATATGTTACTTTTGAATAGGGTTTAAATATTTAAAAAAAAAATTAATTTTCGTAACGTCGCGTACTAAAACGAACTTTATCGTTCTAAACAATATTTTTTAAATTATCACTATAGTGCTTATAGTGCTTTATTGAATGAAAACTACAAGTTTCAACAACAAATTTGAATAAAATATTGTTTCAAAAAAAGTGCCGGTATTTAAAGTACTGTTTTTAAATAAATGTACAGTACACTATATATCTTAAATGCTGTCTGTTTAGGCATATTAGTGTACGAGATACAGTACATGTATTAATACTGAATAATATTATGTAAATCATTTCTTTTGTATCAGGTGGAAACATAGTAAG